>KQ999243.1:5792-21505 GCA_001598015.1 Dorcoceras hygrometricum
GCGATGTTGCGCCGCTCCGCTTGACGCTGCCGCGCGATGGTGTCGCTTCATGTCGCGCGCTGGACGCGCGTTTGGAGCTACTGGCCGGTATCCCCGTTTGCAAATCGTTGCACGCTGGTCGGTGGTTGTGCGCCATGGCTGGACGCACATCGCGCGATTGCGCCACTCTTGTCGCGGCCGTGCGTGGCCTTGCGTGGCCTTGCGCAGCGCACGTTTTTCGTGGTGGCTGCCGCCGTCGGTGGCCGCCGCTCCGGCGAAGCTCCGGCGATGTCGTGACAGCTGAATTATCCTAGGGTTTTGTTCGGGCCTGTCTCGGTCAGCCCGTGAAGTTTTCGGGCCGATATTCGATATCGGGCCCGTTTTGGTCGATTTTGAAATTTTGAGATTTTTGGGCCTATAATTGTTTTAAGTCCAATTTGATACAATTAAAATAGCAAAATATGATTTTGATTGTAAAATATGATTTTATAATTAAATATATTTTGTTGAATTAAAATCTGATTATATCGACAAAATACGATTTTATTATAAAATACGATTTTATGATTAAAATATGATTTTGCGATAAATAATAGGATTATTTAATTTATGCATGTTAATTAGATTAATTGCATGATTGGGATAATCGAGAGCCGTGCCCAATTTGTTAGGTGTATGCGATAGGTTTTTATGATTCGGTTTGTAAATATTTTTATTATCATTTGAAGTGGGCCTGTTTGTGGCCCGTTCCCACCCCTTGACAAATGTATCCCTTGTATGTCATGGTAAATTTAAATGTAAAATTACTAGATTTAGTGGAAGGACATCCGAAGACGGTGGACAGTGACGATCAAGATATTGAAGACCGAAGATCTGTAAAACCGGAAAGCTTTGTAATAGGATTGCATTGCATATTGCTTTACCCCTAGGATTGGACCCAGGTCCGTGACTGGCAACCACGGAATGCATAGCTCTCGCGATCGATCATCCCAATATTATTATATATGTGATATATAGTTTAGTTGAATCCGCATGTTGCATGTTTTAAATTTGATTTAAAATAAATGCATGAGACCAAAGTTTTTCAAACATAAAATCCCTCGTTTTAAATACGATTTAAAACTAATATCAAGATAAAAGTTTATTCGATTAACTAAAGGGTATTTAAAATTGTTTAAATTTCCCTACCTTCCATCAACAATGGGTGTACGTCGATGCTACCCGTATACATGGCCCGGCTCATATTATTGAGGGGGTCATGTATGCCGGAAAGCTGTCCACGCCATTGACAACTGTTGTGAGTCGGTGGGAACTCCCTTTAACGTTGGCTCATATTATTGGGGACTTTAAGGGGACCGTCCTTCACGACTCGACATTGATGGGTCATCTTGACACGTGATAGTAAACGACATCATATTATTGGGCCCTTACTGGACGTGAGGTGAATACATGGAGGTTGCATCGGTTGCAATCGGAAACTACCTTTTGGGGGTCATGGATGGCTGATATTATTCGGGTCCATGATCGCTTGATTGGGCTCCGTGTACCCACTAAAGAAACATGTTTTCTCGATTTCATTAGAGGGTGGTGAAATCGTTAAAATAGTAGAAGGGTAATTCATAAAACTTAACGACCATGATTTATGTCTTAGCGATTATTTTTATATAGTTAGTAATGTATGTCTGCTTTCCTTTTCAGTATTACTGCATTTAAAATGGTTTTGATGAAAAACCCACTCGCTGCTATATTGGATAGCAACAGGTTCACCGGTCTGAACTACCAAGACTGGATCCGCAACCTCAATCTTGTATTGGCTTTCGGAGAAACTTCTTTATGCGATAGAGAAGAGTCCTCCGAAGGAAGCCCCTGTCGATATCAGCCCTGAGGAGCTGATAACGCTTAAACAATGGTGGGACGACGAGGTTAAAGCTTGGTGCTATGTGATGGCATCGATTTCCAATGAAATGCAACGACGTTTTGAGAAGACGAAGTATGCTGCTGACATACTTTTTCATCTCAAAGAGCTGTACGGGGAGAACTCTCGACATGAGAGGTTCACGGCTGTCAAGGAGCTGATGAATAGCCGCATGCGCGATGGGACTTCGGTCCGCGAGCATGAGGTTCGTATATTGGGCTCGTTGAAAAGCTGTCGGGCCTTGATATCGCACTTCCACACGAGCTGTCGGTGGATGTACTTCTCCTCTTGCTACCCGCTGAATTTGACACCTTTGTGGTCATGAGAGGTTCACGGCTGTCAAGGAGCTGATGAATAGCCGCATGCGCGATGGGACTTCGGTCCGCGAGCATGAGGTTCGTATATTGGGCTCGTTGAAAAGCTGTCGGGCCTTGATATCGCACTTCCACACGAGCTGTCGGTGGATGTACTTCTCCTCTTGCTACCCGCTGAATTTGACACCTTTGTGGTCAACTTCAACATGAACAAGCTAGCAGCCACCCTTGAAGAGGTGGTTAACATGCTTGTAGTGTTTGAAGGGACCATAAAGAAGGACAAACCCGTCCTCCTCATGGGCTCTTCTTCCTCTGCGACGAAGGGGCCCAGACGCAAGAGCAAGAAGCGTTCTGCTCCTGCGAAGGAGGAAAAGTCCGCCAAGAAGCCAAAGGCAAAGGCTTCTAAACCAAACAAGAGCGAGGATGTTTTCCACCACTGCCACAAGGCTGGGCATTGGATGAGGAACTGCAAGGAGTACCTCGAGCAGTTGCGAACTGCGAAAGGTATGTTCTATATTGAAATAAATATGTCTCTGAATTTGACTTCATGGGTACTTGATATCGGATGTGGATCTCATATCTGCAATGATTTGCAGGTGATGACAAGAAGCCGACGTCTTAGAGAGGGTGAGACCCACTTGAGGCTTGGCAATGGAGCAAGAGTTGCTGCAGTAGCTATAGGAGATGTTTATTTATTTCTGTCTTCTGATTTTAAGTTGTTGTTGAGAAACATTTTATTTGTTCCCGAATTAATAAAGAACATTATTTCTTTTTCTATGCTTGATAGTGATGGATATTCTTGTATATTTGCTAATTCGATTTGCAATATTTACAAGAAGCACACACAACAACGATTAAACGGAAACATGATAACTTGAACCCAGCACAACTTTGGCACGCTAGGCTAGGTCATATTTCTCTAAGTAGGATGAACAAGTTAGTTAGGAGTGACTTGTTTGATCTGTCAGACATTAACTCCCTACCAACTTGTGAATCATGTCTTAAGGGAAAGATGACTAAGAAACCCTTCAAGGGCAAGGGTGAGCGTGCTCAAGGCCTATTGGATTTGATACATACTGATGTGTGCGGCCCGTTTAGTATTGGTACAAAATACGGCCACACATACTTCATCACCTTTACCGACGATTACTCGAGGTATGGGTACTTGTACTTAATGAAGCACAAGTCTGAATCCTTTGAAAGGTTCAAAGAATTCAAGGCTGAAGTAGAAAATAAATTAGGCAAAAGTATTAAAGCACTTCGATCCGATCGAGGTGGTGAATACTTGAGTGCTGAATTTCAAGACTATCTGAAAGAGAATGGGATTCTCGCACAGTGGACCCCTGCGGCCACACCACAGCTCAATGGTGCAGCGGAGCATCGTAATCGGACCTTGTTGGACATGGTTCGATCTATGATGAGCTTCACTGAACTTCCTACCTCGTTTTGGGGCTATGCGCTCGAAACGGCGGTAATGTTGTTGAACAATGTCCACACCAAGGCAGTGGATAAGACTCCATATGAGATATGGATGGGCAAACCACCCAAGTAGTCATACATGAGGATTTGGGGATGTCCTGCTTACGTGAAGCAGAAAGTGGGAGATAAGCTGGATACGAGATCCATCTTATGCTACTTCATTGGATATCCGAAGAATTCCATTGGATACTACTTCTACTATCCCAGCGAAACTAAAGTGTTTGTTTCTATGATTGCCACCTTTATGGAAAGGGAATTTCTACTTGATAGAAATGGCAAAATAGTAAAACTCAAAGAGGTTCGAGAACCAATCGAAGTACCAAGTGAATCTCCCGCACCTACAGAGCCAATACCGGAAATGGTCGCACCTAGGAGATCCGAAAGGGTTCCTAGGGCTCCTGAGAGATATGGTTTTCTCCTTGAAGATGATCAAAGTGATCAAGTTGTTGGATCTGATCCAAGAACTTTCAAGGAGGCAATTTCCGATGCTGATTCTAATTTGTGGCTTGAAGCAATGCAGTCTGAGTTTGACTCAATGCATGCTAACCAAGTTTGGACTCTTGTTAACCCTCCCGAAGGAATTGTTGCTATTGGGTGTAAATGGGTATACAAGAGGAAACTTGGGCCTGATGGTAAGGTAATGACCTACAAGGCACGACTGGTCGTGAAAGGTTACACTCAAAGGCAAGGTGTTGACTATGATGAAACCTTCTCGCCAGTCGCAATGTTCAAGTCAATTAGAATTTTTTTAGCCATAGCCGCATGGTACGACTATGAGATATGGAAAATGTATGTGAAAACTGCGTTCCTTAATGGAAACATTAAGGAAGAGATCTATATGTCGCAGCCTGAGGGTTTCACATCTGTTGGAAGCGAGCATAAGGTATGCAAGCTTCAGAGATCGATCTACGGTCTCAAACAAGCATCGCAAAGTTGGAACCTGAGATTCGATGAGACAATTAAGGAATTTGGTTTCATCAAGAATCTCGAGGAGCCATGTGTATATAATAAGGTAGTTAAAAGCGCTGTGACATTCCTCGTACTTTATGTTGATGACATTCTACTCATTGGGAATGATGTAGGAATGCTGCAGTCAACTAAATTATGGTTGTCTAGTAGATTTTCGATCAAGGACATGGGTGAAGCATCCTATATTCTTGGAATACAGATCTATCGGGATAGATCAAAACGGATGCTCGGATTCACCCAAGATACCTACATCGATACCATACTTAAGAGGTTCTCTATGGAAGAGTCCAAGAGAGGACACCTACCTATGTGCCACGGGGTCACTCTATCTAAGTCTATGTGTCCAAAGACTGATGAGGAGATAGAGAGTATGGCACGTGTGCCATATGCCTCGGCAATAGGTAGTATTATGTATGGCATGATCTCGACAAGACCGGATATCGCATATGCTCTGAGTGTCACGAGCCGCTACCAGGCCAACCCCGGCCAATTGCATTGGAAGGCCGTGAAGGATATTCTTAAGTACTTACGAAGGACTAAGAATATGTTCATGGTCTATGGGGGTGGTGAGCTGAAACTGGAAGGCTACACTGATTCTAGCTTCCAGTGTGATGTGGATGATTCGAAATCTACCTCTGGATTTGTATTCATGCTCAATGGTGGTGCTGTCTCTTGGAAGAGTTCCAAGATAGACACCATCGCGGATTCAACCACCGAGGCTGAGTACATCGCAGCATCAGCTGCTGCTAAGGAGGCCGTTTGGATAAGGAATTTTTTCCAAGAGTTGGGCGTAATTCCTAATGGAGTTGGTCCAGTCTCGGTGTACTGCGACAACACGGGTGCCGTTGCGCAAGCAAAGGAGCCTAGGTCTCACCAAAGATCCAAACACATACTGAGGAAATACCACATAATCCGGGATATTGTGGCTAGAGGTGACATTGCAGTTGAGAGAGTCGCCTCTGCAGACAACATTGCTGATCCACTTACGAAGCCCTTGCCTGGACCTTTGTTTGAAAAACATCGCGAAAAAATGGGACTGCGTCTGTTGAGTAGTTGGCTTTAGGGAAAGTGGGAGATTGTTAGAGTAGATGCCCAACTAGCTAACTTGGGGCGTGTGGGTTTATAGACTCTTGTATGAAACAATCTTTATATATGATATTCGCATTTATTCATATGGCATTCTTTACTTTCATTGTGTTGTATAATTATTAACAATTGCGTTGAGTAAAGACCTAGAATACACTAAAGTGTATGTTAGATGTGATAGTGGGTATGACGGCTATCATGAAACACATCTAATAGTCACTGTGTATTCTGAACATGTTCCTAGTCGATTGGGCCATAAAAATGAGGATAAGGCCGCCTGAGCTCGAGACTAGTATCTGCGATGCGAAGTACCATGTTTCACTGGTAGGGAACATTGTGATGTTCTGAGCATGCAGATAGATAGTGACCTGGTGATCTATCGAACTACCCTCGTCCGGACTTTCCAAGTGGTTACCATTTGTCGAGTGGATAAGTCCGAGGTCTTGGTTGTACTGATTAGTCCTCACGACTCGAAACGTCATTGAGACTCTACATGATAGGCGTCTCACTTTGACCCGTTTGCCGACTCACTTGGGGTCATAAGGCGTCGGGATTAGGTGAGACCCCGATGCATGTAGGAGTCGATGCATCGTTGTCGAGGATTCACCGCTCGCAGACATGCGTGGATATCCTATGCTATCTGAGGAGATAATAGTGTATAAATCTCTGGCCAGAGTACTAGAAGTGTTTTAGGTAAATGTGTTTACCTAGTTACACTCGCGATGTCACTATTTGATCTCCAAGATGTATGCATAGCTATCGGATCTATAGCGACTCTCGATTTACCAATGGTCGTTGATCTGATCGGGATATATGGATTGAAAGGACCGTACCGTACGCTAACCACGACCAACTGGTTCTTGCAGGCACAATCAGTGATACCTAGGGGATCATGGGGCGATGTTTCTAGACGCTCTTACCATGATCCGTTGGGCAAGTCCGGAATTGTGATTCCGGAGCCACAATGGTTGTGGGCCCACGGCTAGCTGTATCCCTGAACCATTGAGGGTCACACAAGTACTGGATTCGAGATTCCCGCACGGATAATCAGCTCAATGTGTTGAGCATGAGAAGATGATTTTGGGGAGTGCGACTTCCTAAAAGTCAACAGGGGTCAAATCGGGATTTCCCGATTTTGAAGGGCAAAACGGTCATTTTGCAATGGGTTTCTGAAAAATGGTTTTTCAGATCATAGTATTCAGTTTTGGAAACTGATTCGATCCGTCCGATCTGATCGGCGATCGGAATTAGGATGAAGTCTCGGTGATGGAGATGAACCGAATGTTCATCCGTTGAACCCGGGCCCGTTGGGCCGGATCCAAATCCATCACCAAGTCTATTTAATATAGACTTAGGCTTATTTGTAACAACACTTAACTCTCCTAACCCTAGACCTAAGCTTGGCCGCCGCCCCTTCCCTCCTCTCATAAGCCGCCGCCGCCGCCGCCTTGTGTCGTCGGAAAATTGTTCCGGCCAACTTGACGAGGAGAATCCGTCCGCGCCGATCTCGTCAGGCCTTCTAGTGCAGGCTGACGAAGGAGTCTCGTATCCGGTCGTGGACCTGATTGACGTAGTCTACCGCAATCTACCGTGAAGTGCCGGTTTCCTCGAGAAACTGGTCGGAGCCAGGCACGAGTTGCCAGCAAGGTAGCAATCTAAACGCCCTATGAATGTCATAGTTTGCATGTTTGTATCTAATTGTATTGATAGTCTCCTGGCAAATTTTTGTTCTTCCGCTACCTCGTTGGGTGGCGTGATCCGGATCCGCCGCGGTTCACCAACATGGTGTGCCTGTTTCTATCATTTCAGATCGTGATCCGAGATTTACTTCTAGGTTTTGGAAAAGTTTGCAAACATCTTTAGGCACCAGATTGGCCTTGAGCACAGCGTATCATCCCCAAACAGATGGCCAATCTAAGGGAACGATCCAGATTTTAGAGGATATGATGAGAGCTGTTGTGATGGATTTTAGTTGTAGCTGGCAAGATTCTTTGTCTTTGGTTGAGTTTTCCTATAATAACAGCTACCATGTCACGATTGGTATGGCACCATTTGAAGCTTTGTTTGGCAGGAAGTGAAGATAGCCTGTGTGTTGGGAATAAGTGGGGGAGAAGCAGTTGTCTTCTCCAGAATTTGTGCAGCAGATGAGAGAATAAGTGGATCTGATACGCCAGCGAATGAAAGCTTCACAAGATCGCCAAGCCAGCTATGCGAACAAGAGGCGTAGAACTTTAGAATTTCAGGTTGGTGATCTAGTTTTCCTGAAAGTTTCTCCTTTTCGCAGCGTTATGAGGTTTGGTCTCAAGGGAAAATTGGCTCCTCGTTATGTTGGACCCTATGAAATTGTTGAGAAGATCGGACCTTTGTCTTATCAGCTGTTGTTGCCGCCAGATCTGTTCTCCTTACATGATGTTTTTCATGTGTCTATATTGAGAAAGTATGAGCCAGATCCGTCGCATATGCTAAGAGCTAACGAGGTGGAGATAGATCGGACTTTAAGCTATGTTGAGTATCCCTTGCAGATCTTGGACAGAAAAGAGAAACAGTTGAGGCACAAGACCATTCCTTTGGTGATGGTCCAGTGGAGCAAACATGGTAGAGAAGAAGCTACGTGGGAACTGGAAGAGAAAATGCAACGAGAATGGCCACATCTGTTCGAGTAGATGTTGCATTTTTTTCCAGTAGCTAGTTTTGATTGTGTTGTTTGTTCCTGTTATCTTGAACTCTTGGTTAGTAGCCTCTCGTTGAGTGTAAATTCGCTACTGTTTATTTTGGTGTGTAGCTGGATTCTCCGAGTGTTGAGATTTTGGTTCAGTTTTGAAGTTGTTGCTTGATTTCGAGGACAAAATCCTGTTTGAGTGGGGGAGGAATGTGAGACCCGAAAGTCAATTGAGTTAATTAATCGGGTTTGACATAGACAAGATTTGGCTTGAACAGATATGGTATGAGCCATCTTTGAGCTGGTATGCTTGGTGAAGCTATCGGGTCGAATTTGATATAGGAAACAACTCTGTGAAGTTTGGAAATTTTGCGGAGTAGCAATCAGATTTGAGGGTTGATCAGATCTGGAGGTGAAATCTAGTGATCGCAGGCAGTTGTGGACGGACGCACTAGTGTTTTCTTAGCGGGTATCATAACGGCATCGTTTTGGAAGAACCAGATTTGAGTTCGACGCCGTTTAGTGATTCAGACTTGGATAGCGGGATGACGTGTCTTAGTGAGCGAGCGGTCTTTGGTGCGACATCGTTTGGATAAGTTCCAGGTCTGGTTGGGCGTAGAGTTCAGATCTGGTGTGAGGATTGAGAATTTAGATTAGTGATTAATTGATTTGATTTGGGATTAATCACGTGAATTTTGAGGTTCCTGCCGATTTTTTGAGCGTTGCGATAATTTTTGGAAAATTCAGTCGTAGCGATTTTGGAGCAAAATGTCAGCAGCAAGTTACTGTAGCTCCTGCTGGTGGAGTTTGAATCAGCAGAGATGACGTCAGCGTGACGCAAGGAGAGCTGCTGGTTTTAGTTTCGAAGTTTGAAGTTTCTGCTGGCAGATGTTGCGCTTAGCGTGAGATTGAACGAGGAAGTGACACGTGTTAGTCAACATTTTGGAGTGTTGACTATTGGATTCAGCAGTTGCGCTTGTGAACAGTGATCAGCTGATGGTTTGTGGAATCAGTCGCAAGATCTGTTAACAGATATGATGACGTAGGCGTGACGTATTCCTTGCTGCTGGTAGTAGTTTGCGTTGTGATGGTTGCTGCTGACCAGCAGGCGCGCAAATACAAGAGCGTTGAGAAGCGGCGTCGTTTGAATTAGTTGAAACGCTGCGTTTTGAGCTTTTCATTTGAGAGATCAGCTGTTGGTAGCAATGTTTGCGTAACTAAAGTGACGTCGTTTGGATTTGTAGATGCGTCGTCGTTTTGAGTGATTTCTCGCGACCAGCAGATGGATTGTTTTGAAGAGAGAGCTGTTACCAGCTCTTGGTAGTTTTGTTTGCGAGAGCTGTTGTCAGCTGGTGTTTGCTACGGCGTCGTTTTGATTAGTAGGAACGGTGTCGAGTCAGTTATTTCTTATCTCTTCTTCTCCAAACCCTCGTCGAGCTACTGTTCACCGTGATTTTCCATCGCCGATTCCCATCGCTTCCAGACTCTGTGTTTGACAACCTTAGTGGCGCTGGATTCCCCTTGCTTAGCTCTTTCGTTTGCTACCCATTTGAGAAGTTGTATTTGCACTGGAAGTGGAGACGCGAAGCTGCTGGAGTTCGAAACTTTTGAGAAAGTCTGTTCGCGCGTTCTTCTGCTAGCGTGAGCTGTTGGGTGAGCAGTTTCTTGTAGTTTGAGCTCGGTTTTTGGAGTTAATGCCTGCGTAGAAGTGTAGGATCATAGTATGCTTCTGGCCGTAGGATTAGCGTGATTTTGTAGCTGAATTGAGCTAAGATATTAGCTATGTTGTAACAGATTTCAGCTTCCAGGAAGTTCCTGCTGCGTGATTTGAGCCAGGAGAAATCTGTTAGGTAAATTGAAGAAGAAAGGTATGAGTTGAGTATCTCTTAGCAGTTTTGGGCTTGAGCATGGCTATAATTCGATGTTGTGAAATCTGTGGCTTTACTGATATGTGCTTACGTGAATCAGTTACTGTTTTGATTGAATGTGTGTACTATTTTACGTTTAGGCATATTATGTATTGAGCATGGATATTGAATGGCATTCATGCATACATCTTGAGCCTGATTTACAGATTCGATTTGATAACGTGATTGGGTGCCACGTTGTGACTGGCCGACTGGTGGGTCGTGCCTGAAAAGTCCAACGCTATCGTCAGAGCGGTGACTACCGGATACGAGTGTCTACTGCCAAGATGTGATAGGCTGACGGGCCCCGATGATCACGGACCGATGATTTCCCGGTTGATAGACCGTGGTAAAGAGGCGACATGATATGATTTTCCGGTTGTTACACCGGTCTAGCTGACTGATTTCCTTGACAGCCTCATGCATTCATAGCATTGATTTATAGCTTGTTGCTTGTTTATCTGCTTTGATAGCTCTTCGTACTGAGGCTTGACCTCGTACTTGTTTTCCTGCTTTTGTTGTTTGGGTTTGCGTTGCCCATTTGCAGGAGTTTCAGGTAACCTAGCTGGGCAGAGTGGAAGTTCAGCTGGTCGATCCCCGCGTCCCTGAGTCCCAGTTTATTTATGATATGTATTGAACCGGGGGTATGCCCCGTGTTATCATGTATTTGGGGATTTGCGTTGCCCATTTGCAGGAGTTTCAGGTAACCTAGCTGGGCAGAGTGGAAGTTCAGCTGGTCGATCCCCGCGTCCCTGAGTCCCAGTTTATTTATGATATGTATTGAACCGGGGGATGCCCCGTGTTATCATGTATTTGGGGATCTGTATTTTGAATTGATATTATGTGGTTACTTGTTGCATGAGTTTGAGTTAACTCATATTTTTAGTATTGAATATTTTGAATGTATGATTTGAAGTTCAGGCCCATTGTATTTCAAAAAATTTTTAAGCCCTGATTTTAAGCTTCCGTGTTTATGCGCTTATTATGTTTTAATTGTTAGTAATTAGCACGGGGCCTGACATTTTTGGTATCAAAGCTTAAACTGGGATAAGCTCGATTTCTTTTGATCACACTCGAGTCTAGGCACAGATTTTTGATTTGATTTGATTGGCCTCTGTGACTTATGTGATCTATTATCTGTCTTGCTATTCTATCTGCTGTGAGATCTTACCTCTAGGCTTGTTAGATTCCTTCGAGACGAGGAGGAGGTAGGAGGACTAGACGTTCTGAGGAGGAGTCTAGAGCAGGTAGTGATGACGACGCTCAGGTTGAGGACGTCACTAGGCAGATAGGTGGAATGGAGTTGGTCTTAGCCCGATTTCAGCGGACGAACCCACCGACGTTGGCCGGTACTGAGGGTGGAGTTAGGGCCGAGGTGTGGCTTGTTCAGATGGAGGAGCTATTTGATACCCTGGAGTACGCTCCGGAAAAGAGACTGAAGTTGGCAGTGCTGCAGCTACGAGATGATGCGCAGCGCTGGTGGAGGAGTACTTCTAGGATGCTTCGAGATAGTGGGACGGTGCTCTCTTGGGATGCTTTCTGTGAGGTTTTTCGATGCGAATATACTCCAGAGTCCTACTTCGCTAGCCGGGAGCGTGAGTTTGATAACCTGAAGCAGGGTGATATGCGTGTGGCCGAGTATGCGAGGCTGTTTTCTGCGCTTATAGTGTACATGCCAGCTGTGGCGAACCAAGAGCGAACGAAGAGGAACAAGTTCTTGAAGGGCTTGAGACCTGACCTTTATCGGATGGTGCTGTCTGGGTCCCCGGCGACTTTTATGAAAGCTGTGAACAATGCAGTGGATATCGAGGAGAGTTTGATGGATCCTGAGGCTCCAGTGCATCAGACGACCGCGCTTTGATGGATCCTGAGGCTCCAGTGCATCAGACGACCCCACGTGCTTCTCAGCCAGCTCAGGCGGTGTCGCAGTCGTATCAGTCTCCTCAGGGGTCACAGCAGTCGAGTCGCCAGCAGTTTAGACCTAGAGGGAAGCAATTCAAGAAGAAGGGCCATTCGAGTTCTTCTGGTTCCGTGAGCTCTGGTTCAGGAAGTGGTTCTAGTAGCGGTTCTGGAGGCGGATTCTGTAGTCAGTGCGGAGGGAGACATGAGACTTCGCAGTGTCGAGGAGTCCGAGGACTCTGCCATCTTTGTGGTCAGCCGGGACACTTCGCTAGAGCGTGTCCTTCGATTGGAGGGCGATCTACTGGTCAGTCGCAGCAGGGTTCTGCTAGTGGTTCTTCGTCAGCGACAGCAGCCTTTTGTCTCAGTCCCAGCGATCTGGTTTTCTAGCCTCTGTGTGATGTTGTTTCTGTGTCTAATCCTGCTGGTGTGGATCTGTGGTCTCGAGAGGTAGTAGTAGATTGCCTGATTAGGTTTGATGATCATGTTTTGGTGACCAATTTGATTGTGTTGGGGATTAGATATTTCGACTGTATTTTGGGAATGGACGTGTTATCTAGCTATAAGGCTACCGTAGATTGCTAACATGGTGTGGTGAGATTTCGCCCTAATACGGGTGAGAGGTGGGATTTCTACGGCACGGATTCGAGGTCGAAGATTCCCCTAGTGTCCGCTATGGAGATGTTTAGCCTGCTATCGCTAGGTAATGCGGGATTCATGATCTATGCACTTGATAGTTCCCAGGAGCAGCGATTAGAGTTGCGCGACATCCCCGTTGTTTGAGAGTTTCCCGACGTGTTTCCAGATGAGATTCCTGTATTCCCTCCTCGACGTGAGATCGACTTCAGTATTGAGTTGGTGCCTGGTACCGCCCCGATTTCTAGAGCTCCTTACCGGTTGGCGCCCGCAGAGTTGAAAGAGCTGAAGGAACAATTTAGCGATCTCTTAGAGAAAGGCTTCATCAGACCGAGCATGTCGCCTTGGGGAGCTTCGATTCTCTTTGTGAAAAAGAAAGATGGTACTATGAGGAGTTGAGTACGTCTGGTTGGCGATTCCAGCCGGGTGATCAGTATTTCTTTGTTTCTTCTCTTCAGGTGGAACCGCAGATTGTGATGAACATCAGGGAGGCGCAGAGGACCGACCCCTATATCCATGAGTTGAGGATTAAGGCGCAGTCAGGTCAGTCTGATGATTTCTCTGTTGCTGCTGATGGATGTTTGAGGTTCAGAGGGAGATTAGTAGTTCCGAACCTGACTGATTTGAAGGAGACCCTCATGAATGAAGACATTGTAGTCGATACAGTGTGCATCCAGGCGAGCGAAAGATGTACCATGCCTTGAAATCTCACTACTGGTGGGCAGGTATGAAGAGCAACATTTCTGCTTTTGTTGCTAGATGTCTGAATTGCCAGCAGGTCAAGGCTGAGAGGATGAGACCTGGTGGTTTGCTTCAGAGCTTGGAGGTGCCCCAATGGAATTGGGAGCACATCGCCATGGATTTCGTGACTCACCTACCTCGATCGAGTAGGGGATGCGATGCGATTTGGGTTGTGATTGATAGACTTTCGAAGTCAGCCCATTTCATTCCCTATGATGTGAGGTGTTCGATGAAAAAGATGGCGAAGTTGTACATCGACCAGGTGGTTAGATTGCATGGAGTTCCTGTTTCGATAGTGTCTGACAGAGATCCGAGGTTCACTTCCCGCTTTTGGAAGAGTCTGCAAGCAGCAATGGGTTCGAGATTGGCGATGAGCACAGCCTATCACCCACAGACAGACGGACAGTCTGAGCGGACTATCCAAACTTTAGAGGATATGTTGCGAGCGGTAGTGATGGATTTCAGCGGTGGCTGGCAGGATTCGCTTTCCTTGGTGGAGTTTTCGTATAACAACAGCTACCAAGTCACTATTGGAATGGCTCCGTTTGAGGCTTTGTATGGTCGAAAGTGCAGATCCCCGATTTGTTGGGAAGAAGTTGGCGAGCGACATCTTTCTACACTGGAGTTTGTTCAGCACATGAAAGACCAAATTGATTTGATCCGGAGTAGAATGAAGGCTGCCCAAGACCGTTTCTCGAGTTATGCGAACAGAATACGTCGACCGTTAGAGTTTGAGGTGGGCGATCGTGTGTTTCTCAAGATTTCTCCTTTCAAGAGCGTGATGAGATTCCGATTTAAAGGCAAATTGGCTCCCAGATTCGTTGGTCCCTTTGAGATTATCGAGCGGATTGGACAGTTGGCTTATAGATTGAGGCTGCCTGAGGAGTTAGCCGCGATGCATGACGTGTTTCATGTGTCAATGTTGAGAAAATATGAGCCGGATCCGTCCCACGTTTTGAGTACTGACGAAGTTGAGCTGGATTCTGCCTTGAGTTATGTCGAATATCCGGTGCAGATCTTGGATAGGAAGGAGAAACAGCTGAGGAACAAGATTATTCCGTTGGTGATGGTCCAATGGAGCAAGCATGGCCGAGAAGAAGCAACCTGGGAAGTTGAGGAGAAGATGAGGCAGGATTGGCCTCATCTGTTTGAGCACTGAGCGTGCAGAATCTCAAGGTAATTTTCTGGTTTGCTTTGAATTTGATGAGTTGTTAGTGCAGATTTGCATGTTTTGATTGTTTCTTCCCTATGTTTGCCTTTTATTTCGAGGACGAAATCTCTTAAGTTGGGGAGAATGTGAGGATTGAGAATTTAGATTAGTGATTAATTGATTTGATTTGGGATTAATCACGTGAATTTTGAGGTTCCTGCCAATTTTTTGAGCGTTGCGATAATTTTTGGAAAATTCAGTCGTAGCGATTTTGAAGCAAAATGTCAGCAGCAAGTTTCAGCAGCAAGTTACTGTAGCTCCTGCTGATGGATTTTGAATCAGCAGAGATGACGTCAGCGTGACGCAAGGAGAGCTGCTGGTTTTAGTTTCGAAGTTTGAAGTTGCTGCTGGCAGATGTTGCGCTTAGCGTGAGATTGAACGAGGAAGTGACACGTGTTAGTCAACATTTTCGAGTGTTGACTATTGGATTCAGCAGTTACGCTTGTGAACAGTGATTAGCTGATGGTTTGTGGAATCAGTCGCAAGAGCTGTTAACAGATATGATGACGTAGGCGTGACGTATTCCTTGCTGCTGGTAGTATTTTGCGTTGTGATGGTTGCTGCTGACCAGCAGGCGCGCAAATACAAGAGCGTTGAGAAGCGGCGTCGTTTGAATTAGTTGAAACGCTGAATTTTGAGCTTTTCGTTTGAGAGATCAGCTGTTGGTAGCAATGTTTGCGTAACTAAAGTGACGTCGTTTGGATTTGTAGATGCGTCGTCGTTTTGAGTGATTTCTCGCGACCAGCAGATGGATTGTTTTGAAGAGGGAGCTGTTACCAGCTCTTGATAGTTTTGTTTGCGAGAGCTGTTGTCAGCTGGTGTTTTCTACGACGTCGTTTTGATTAGTAGGAACGGTGTCGTTTTGAAGTGTTTTCGTGCGATTGTTTGCGTAGTCGTTGCTGCTGAATTTAACGAAAGG
>KQ999259.1:4608-27670 GCA_001598015.1 Dorcoceras hygrometricum
CAATGTTCCCTACCAATGAAACATGGTACTTCGCATCGCAGATACTAGTCTCGAACTCGGGCGGCCTTATCCTCATTTTGACGGCCCAATCGACTAGGAACATGTTTAGAATACACAGCGACTATTATATGTGTTTCATGATAGCCGTCATACCCACTATCACATCCAACATACGCTTTAGTGCATTATAGGTCTTTACTCAACACAATTGTAAATCATTACACACATAATGAAAGTAAAGAATGCCATATAAGAAAATGCGAATATCATATATAAAGATTGTTTGTACAAGAGTCTATAGAACCCACACGCCACAAGTTGGCTAGTTGGGAATCTACTCTAACAGTCAAAATTCATCAGCTCTTCTAGTGCAGACTGATGAAGGACTCGTGTTTCCGGTCGTGGACCTGATTAAGGAGGATCTACCGCCGCCTACCTTGAATTGCCAGATTCCCTGTGAATCTGGTCGGAGCCAGGTGCCTAGACGCCAGCAAGGTGACTTTCATTAAACATACTATGCATGTTTTTATGATTGTATTGATATGTATTGAACGTTTTCGGGGCAAATTTTAAACTTCCGCTGTGCCCCCGGGAAACGGGATCCGGATCCGCCATTGTCGCCAACAGGGTATTCATGTCAGTAACAAGTATATTCAGCAATTGGTTTCTTCAAAGGTATTCAGCAGTTGGATTCCACGTTAGAAGCAAGGATTTCAGCAGTTGGATATATATTTCAGTAGTTGGCTACAGTGCCTTTGAATCAGTCGTTGGTTATAATCAGCAGTTGGTATATTTCAGGCGTTATATTTCTAATCAGCAGTTGGTACAATCAGTCGTTGGTTTTTGTTATCAGCAGTTGAGTAATTCTTTCAGAAGGAAGTATATTCAGTCGTTGGTTGTTGTTATCAGCAGTTGAGTAATTCTTTCATAAAGAAGTATATTCAGTCGTTGGTTATTGTTATCAGCAGTTGAGTAATTCTTTCAAAAGGAAGTATATTCAGTCGTTGGTGCTTGGTGTTAGCGTGTAACAAAACTACGTCGTTTGGATAAGTTAAAACGACAGCGTTTGGTTTATGCGAAGATTCAGACGTTGGTATAACGCAAGTGTTAAAGCACTCAACAGTTGCATATATTCAAGTATCTTTCAGGTGCCACGTCACAAACAACAATGAAAGAAAGATGGAGCTGATTAACAAAAGGAGTTTCAGGCGCAAGCGAAAAATCGATTTAAATACGATCATATACTCAAACTGGAAAAGATCAACAGAATCGTACAATTGCCTGAAATTAAGGAGACAACGAGGATACCATTTTGGATAAATAGTACACAATTTACAGAGTTCGTTACACGGGGTTTGCACAAATATGGAAAACGACATTTTAGCTCTGACATTGTGCAATTTACCTGTAGTGGAGCAGAGTATAAGGTTATACAAATCAACAGAGTTTCAAAAGGGATTTTGTTTCCTTTACAGAATTTATCGACCGTTGTGACCGAAGACAATAAATAGAGCTGGAATTTGAACTGAAGAAGCTCTCGATTACTCTCTGTCATTCTCGCTATTCATCTCCTCCATTATTCTTGAGCTCATTGCATTTTTGAAGCTATCTTTCAGAAAAGCTCACAACTCGAAGAACTTTCAATCAAGCTTTCATAGAAATTTACCTTCGAGTTCATTCTCTGGTTCAATCTTTTGAATCGTGTTTCATTGTTTAGAAACCAGAGAATTTACAGTCTCAAAATATTGTATATCACTGTTGTTATTCCTGTTTGAGTCTGTAACAAACGCGCTGTCAAAAAGCAGTTTGAAATATTATTAAGTGTTGTAAACAGCAGCTGCGACTGCGTGTTAGTGTTTGAGATTTCTAGGAGTTCACCTTGAGCGAGGCTCGGTGATCGAGTGTGTGCAGAAGGACTGTATTCATCAAATCTTCTAGTGGAACCTTCCTGAAAAGGAAGAAGGGGAGACGTAGGATATTTATATCAGAACTTCCAGAAACAAACTCTCTGTCCCTTAACTTTTACATTACGCACTTACTTACTGCTTTACACTGTTCACTGATTAATCGGTTTCTTTCTGCACACTTTTGTTAACCGAGAAATCAGCCTTTAAAACTGAAATACCTTAAGTCTGGTAACTCGGACTTAAGTTAAGCAGGTGCTTGTAAAATTATTTTAAACGGTTTCGAAAATTAGAAATACCAAGGAGTTCATTCAACCCCCCCCCCTTCTGAACTCCTAGGCCTGTTTTCGTGCCATATTGATCCTATCAGTTCTCTTCGCTCTCTCTCGGCCCGAGACATGCGGCACATACGCAAGAAGGGAAGAAAACATACGGGCATACTCTCTAGCAGACATACTGCCCTGCTCCAATTTATCAAACTCACGCTCACGGGCGTTCACGTAGGACTCCGGGACATACTCCAGACGAAAAGCAGCACAAAAACTGTCCCGCGAAATCCCTACTCCAGTCTCTTCCAACGTCCTCGAAGCGCCTCTCCACCAACGCTCCGCACCTTTCCTCAGCTGGAAAGTAGTCAGGCTCAACTTGAGCTCATCCTCATACTGAACACGGTTAAACAAACCCGTGACATGCTGCAACCACGAGTCCACATCAACACTAGACTCATCCCCGTTGAAAACCTGAGGATTCATATGCTGAAACCTTGCCTATAACTAACTCCATGCTATCCACGCGGGCTGCCAACTCATCCACCTCATCAGCATCTCTCCTACCGCGACCACGAAGAGGAACACTGCGCGATCGTCCTCATTCTGACCTTCGGATTCCTAAAACTGCTCTCTTCCTCTACCCCTACGTCTAGGCGGCATCTAGGAAGGAACTAACAGGATAAGACCACACAGAACAAATACAGCACAAGACAATATGTAGCACCTAGATCACATCATCAGCACAAGAAACACACAGCACTGTGCCTAGACTCAAGTGTGATCAAAGAAATCGAGCTTATCCCAGCTTAAGCTGTGATACCAAAAATGTCAGGCCTCGTGCTCAACACAGAGTTAAACCATGCAAAAACATTGCGGAAGTATACAAAAGTGGCTTAAAATTTTTGCTTGGCCTGACGGTTTAAAACAATATAATTTAAATTACCATCATACTAAAAATATCCCAGTTTACATTAAAACAAGGCTGAAAGCCACAGTACAACCGATCAGCATACAACGAGTACAAGTACTACAAATTAAAACACAACAGCTGAACAAAACAATGCACAGGGCATTCCCCGGTTGACAGTACTAGTACATATATGTTATAAGCTAACTGGGACACTCTAACCACCTCCTGGGGCACCTCCAGCTGGATCAAAACCACGACCAGCTCAGAATCCTGGAAAACCTGAACAACAACACGCAAACAAACACAACAGCCCCAGAGGTACCTCGGGGTCAAACCCCAGTACGGAGAGCAACAGCGTAAGGTAAAGCAACAGATAATATGCAGATTCTATGCAAGAGATCAAAGCTACAACCGAACGCTGGGAGCCAAGGGATCTCAAAGTAGCTCAACAGCAACTCAACAACGAGATCTGATCAACCGAAAGACTCAGCAGTGGCCACGAGGTATACTGAGCACATGGGAGCTACCCACTCGTCTCCAGTACACCGCACCAGATGCAACACAAAGCTCCACCTGCTGTTGCCCACTCATGAGATGTGGGAGCTACCCACTCCGCTCATAGTGGGTAACAGTCCCAGCAGGGAGATGAGGTATACGGGAATTACCCGCTCGTCCTCTAGCTCTGAGGTATACCGGAATTACCCACCCGTCCTCAAGCACGGCATCCTGGTACGCTCAGATTGAGCAACAAGGAATAGCTAACAAAACAGAGCTCAACAGGAATATGCGTGTATGCAAATGCAACAGCTGAAATCATCACAAAGCACAAACGATATTAGCACAGAGCATACACAGCAAAGCACATAATCCATGCTCAATCCTAAGCTGTAACAAAGATCACATCCGTATCTTAAACTTCAACACTTCTGAGCTATAATTAGCACATGCAGATTGCCACAATGAAGTCCGAGCGACACAGATCTGTCACCTACTAAGCCAAACACAAGCACTGTTCAAGGACCATAACTCAGAAACACAACAGCTGGGAGCTACGACTCCACCAGCGCTATTCCACCTTCTAAAACAACAGAAAGCTCTAAACAAAGCTTAAAGGCAGAATCTTCACTTACCCCAACAAGCTAGGATCGAACACTAGCAGACTATGCAAACGAGACGTCTCTACTATCCTCTTTCAGCTCCTCCAACGCCTACGAAAAGGGTACGAGACGAAACGCCTTAGCAAGAGGAGTCCAACGCTACCACTCTCGCTCTCGTCGGAGCTGCCTACCATCGGCAATCGGAACGGATAAGGTTACTGTGAACAGTAACTAGGGTATCGCGATAGGGTAAGGTTCACGGGAAATATTTCTAAGTGTCGGGGAAACAATAATTGAGACAAAGGCTAAGTCCTCTATTTAAACTCTCACAGCTGACCAAAATCTGGAACAGATCCATCGACAACTTTAGCTGAAGCAGATGATATCCCGCCAACATCTGATTCTCACAACAGATAAGTCCTTACGTCGAGACAACGCTCAACTAAACCAAACGACGTCGCAGAGGAACTACTGTCGTAGCTGGACAACAAACCAACATCTGATCGCACTTGCAACATCAGATCTCTCACCCAATTGGAGGCTAACACCACTCATAGCTGAATCCAAGCGTTACTCCAAAACGCTATCGCCCCAACTTATCCAAACGACGTAGTTTCGCTATCCGCCGAGAAACACGCTAACACACGACATCTGAATCCCATAAAACATCGTCGCTCCAGAATCTCTTAATGCTCTCAGCCGAAACGCAACATCTGAATGCGATTATTCACAGCTGATGCAACACCAGAATAGATGTCTCCACGCAACATCCGATAGCTTACCACAACTGATCCCAACACTTAAACAAATCCGATGGCTTCACCAAGCACATCTGCTCTGATAGGATCAATATGGCACGAAAACAGCCTTAGGAGTTCAGAAAGGGGGAGTTGAATGAACTCCTTGGTATTTTCAAATTTTCGAAACCGTTTAAACTATTTTTACAAGCACCGCTTAACTTAAGTCCGAGTTACCAGACTTAAGGTATCTCAGTCTAACAGCTGATTTTGTGGCTAAAAAATATGTGCGGAATAAAGACAATAAATCAGTGAACATTATAGAGCAGTAAATAAATGCGTAATGTAAAAGTGTAGAGTCAAGAATTTGTTTATGGAAGTTCGGATATAAATATCCTACATCTCCCCTTCCTCCTTTTCAGGAAGGTTCCACTAGAAGACTTGATGCGTGCAGGTCTTCTACAAACACCCAATCACCGAGCCTCACTCCAGGTGAACTCCTAGCAACTTCAAACACTAACAGGCAGTCGCAACTGCTGTTTACAACACTTAGTAATATTTCAAATGGCTTTTTGTGTAGCGCGTTTGTTATACACTCAACAATGATTTTACAATGAATACAGATGTAATGTCCGAAATAATTAAGAAGAGAATTAGTAATTCCTAGATTTCCAGTTTTTCAAATGATAGATTTTGATGAAGGATAACTGATGATATCGGATTTCTTCTGGAAAGTGTTGTGTGTGTTGAGGATTTTTATATCGTTGAATTCCGCTAAGTGTTGGAATTAGACGAAGCGAATTAAGAAATCGGTCGGCAGCAGTCCATAGTAACAAAGTCAACGAGAGTCAATGGTAGTAGTTTTGTGGGAAGAATTGCTGCTGGGAGCAAACGTGCTAGTACAAGGGTTAATGAAGAAATGCCACGTTGATTACTATTGCAGGAGTTTTCTTATATACCTGCTGGTTTTAGTCGTGTTGCTGCTGGTCGATGTTGCAGGTAGCGCGAGACAGATAGAGGAAGCGACACGTGTTAGTCAACGTTTTTGAGTGTTGACTACTAGTTTCGGCAGTTGCGTTGTATTTGAGATGGTTGCTGCTGGTGGTTGGCGCGCACAACTGAAAGGATCCACGAAGGAGTGACGCGTGGTGAGTACTGTTTTGCATGTAGAAACCAGCAGCAGGAGTTTCCTTTGTGCAACTGCTGGTTGTTGTAGGCGCAGCGACGTCGTTTGGTTAAGTGCAACTGCTGGTTTTGAATCATTGTGAAGGATGGATGCCTGCTGGTTGACCAACAGTTGGTAGCGATGTGGCATATCTAGTACGGCGTCGTCTAGATTAGTTGACGCGTCGTCGTTTTGAGTACTTTTTGCGTAACCAGCTGCTGATGGGTTTTGAAGGGAATTCGACAACCAGCATCTGGTTCTTTGCAAGAGATATAGTTGCCTGCTGGTAAAACGCTGCGGTGTCGTTTCGTTTAGTTGGAACGGTGTCGTTTCGAGATTGTAATTTCGAATACAACATTTGATTTATTCTGCTGAGTTTAACGAGAGGAAAAGAAGGCACCTGCTCATAGACTTCTGCTTATCTCCTCGATTGATTTTAGCGATCAACAGGCGAGGATTTGAGAGGATTAATCCAATCGTAGGATTTCTTATATGACAACCATTGAACGGCGACTGATAACAGTTGAGGAATCTATTAATCGATATGTATGAAATTGAATCTGGCTTCGAAGCGGTGTGAGTATATCCTGATCTGGGAAACTAATACTCAGTATGACATGTGGAATTCATACCGATTGCGTTGGAAATTCCACCAGAACCAGAGACTTGCACTTATAAATAAGATTGAATTCGAATACTGGGAACACCGCGAATATTGATATTGAACTGTGATTCTGTGAAGTTCCCGGGAAGTGTTGAAACGGAGTTGAAAACAAGAAGTGAAGTGTTTTCAAAACAGAGAATACGAAGGTATAATCTGACAGTAGAGTCAGGGACTAGATCACTCAAGAATGAGTTTTCTTGAGTTATCCCGCTGAAATCACATACATGTTGCTACTGTTCTTGATTTAGAACTTGAATTGTGTATGTGTCGATCCATCACAGGTAGTGGATCTTTTATATTTGCATGAGATTGCATAGTGAAGAGAATTGAATTGATTCTAATGCCCAGGACTGAGTTGGCCTGATTTTCGAAGCCGGAGATGGTTTCGATAGATGAATATTCATGTCAAGATCATATACGAATCTTGATGGCATCGAACTGAAATGGAATTAATTATGGGCCCGAAGAGATGAGATAGAATCATGCATTGCATTTTATTTCAGTTGATAGACTGTTATGTGTTTTATTGATATTATTTATACCTGTTGAATTATACTGAGAAATGTTCTCACCGGAGTTTATCCGGCTATTGTTATGTTTTGTATGTGTGCATGACAACAGGGAGAAGAGAGAGCTGAATTGAAGGGACCAGGGTAGTGAGAGCTGATTACCGAAGTAAAGGGCGAAGACTAAAAAGTACTAGAGAGTTGCTGCTGGTTTAGTCTTGACATGTTTAATGGTAGTAACACAAAATCGGGTTTTGTAGTACTGATTAGATGTTTTAATCAGTAGAGGTAATAATGATAGACATTTTACAGTTCGTATAATATAAAGAACCAGCTTTTGGACAATTACCGAGAAGTTGAAAGAATTACATGCTCTTTGAGAAGAGAATAAGTAGCATGTATTGAATTACCCCTGAATCAGAACTTGATCTCTTGAGAAGCAGTATATTCATGAATGGTACTCAGAGGAGGGACTGAGACTGACTTATTAGCAATTGATGAGGAAATTTGATCAGTCTGTTTGATTTTTAGATATGCCTCCTCGAAGAGCAACTAATAGACAGACTGAGCAGGGTAGTATATCGACTGATGTACTGAATTCCGCTGCTACCCCGATGGAAACCTTGTTGAAACGATTTCAGTCTTTTAAACCACCGACTTTGATAGGAACCGAAAGTGCGATAGACTGTGAAAACTGGTTAGAAGATATAGAACAGTTATTTGAAGCGCTTGATTATACCGATGATCGTCGGGTGAAATTAATTGTACACCAGTTGCATGGTCTTGGGAAAAGTTGGTGGGTGGCAACGAAGAAAGCACTGGAAAATCAGGGCACAGTGGTTACTTGGACAGTGTTTAGAACCGCTTTTTACCAGAGATTCTTCCCAGTTTCTTATCGGAAGGATAAAGGAGCAGAATTTGCGAATTTGAAACAGGGGCAATTGAATATTGAAGAGTATGTTGCCAAGTTCACGAGCTTGCTCAAATTTGCTCCACATATTGCTATCAGCGATGAAGCACAAGACGATCAGTTTATAAATGGGTTGAATCCAGATGTGTTCACCTTGGTGAATACTGGGAGACCCAATACCTTTGCGGATGCACTTAATCGCGCAAAAGGCGCAGAAGCTGGATTACTAAGGCAACGAAGAGCACAATTTGTGCCACTAGTAGCAAGATCATCACAGGAGAATCCAAAGATTCCACCACCCCCTCGATTTGATGCTGGAAGTAGCAGTAGTGGGAAGAAGAATTTCTTTAAGGGAAGAGGAAAGCAATTCAAATGTTCAGGTACCAGTAGCTCCGCTAGTTCGAATGAAACTAAACAGAGGAAAACGGGGCAGACACCCGATGTGTACTGTGCTAAATGTGGAGGACGACATAATACAGAACAGTGTAGAGGAGTATTTGGTCGTTGCAACCTCTGCAATCAACCTGGACATTTTGCAAGAATTTGTCCTCAACGTGGTGTTGAAAGTTCACAGAATTCAGGGGCAGAAGGCAAGTTTCCTCTGTACATTCATTTCAAACCCCGAATCAGCAGCAGGGTAGACAAGGAGGGAGCCAGACAGTGAGCCAACCTCCTAAACAACAAGCAAGAGTGTTTGCATTGACTGAGGAGCAAGCATAGGCGGTTCCTGGTGAGGTGATCGCAGGTAATTGCTATTTGTGTAATTTTCCTGCTTATGTGGTAATTGATACTGGTGCTTCACACACCTTTATTTCGGAACACTTTGTTGTATCACATGACTTACCTGTTGAACCCTTAGCTGAGATGGTATCGGGTTCTTCACCTCGGGGGAAGGGAACGTTATCGATCAAAGTTGTTAGAAATTGCGTACTACAGTTTGAGGGGCATGAGATTGAGATTGATTGTGTGGTGCTTGGATTATCCGATTTTGATGGTAGTGTTGGCATAGATATGTTAACCAAGTACAGGGAAATCGTAGATTGTTTTCAGAAAGTGGTCAGATTCGGACCTGAGAAAGCCGATGAATGGAAATTCTATGGTAAAGGATCACGAGCCAGAATTCCTTTGGTCTATGCTATTACCATGAATAATCTACTACAGAAAGGAGCGGAGGGATTTCTGATTTATGCAATAGATACAAAGAAAAGTAGCCCGAATCTGGTTGATATACCAGTGGTTTGTGAATTTGCTTGAATTGATGCCAGGTACACAACCGATATCAAAAGCACCGTACCGAATGGCACCAATTGAACTAAAGGAATTGAAAGAGCAGCTGGAGGATCTTCTTGCCAAGGAATACATTAGACCAAGTGTTTCTCCTTGGGGTGCTCCAGACTTATTTGTGAGAAAGAAAGATGGATCGATGAGATTGTGTATTGACTACCCCGACAGCTGACAAAGCAACGGTAAGAATCGATATCCGTTACCTCGAATAGATGATTTGTTTGATCAGTTGCAGGGATCGTCAATATATTCGAAAATTGATTTGAGATCCGGTTATCATCAGTTGAGAGTTAGAGATGAGGATATATCGAAAACTGCTTTTCGGACGAGAATATCGAAAACTGCTTTTCGGACGAGGTATGGTCACTACGAGGTATGGTCACTATGAGTTGTTGTTATGCCTTTTGAATTGACCAATGCACCAACGGTGTTTATGAGATTAATGAACCGAGTCTTTCAGAGGTATTTGGATGATTGTGTGATCGTATTCAAGTTTTATGGGTCTTGCAGGATATTATCGTCGTTTTATTCGGGATTTTTCGAAGATTGCAAAGCCTATAACTCAATTGACACCGAAGAATGCACCGTTTGTTTGGTCAGAAGCATGTGAAAACAGTTTTCTTGAATTGGAAAAGAGGTTAAACACAACACCAATTTTGACAATCCTTTCGGGTACTGGTGGTTTTACAGTGTATTGTGATACTTCTCACCAAGGATCGGGATATTTATTTGAAATAGCGAGAAAGCCAATGAGAATTTGTGCCATAAGTTCTGAACCTGGGTTATTGATTCGAATAGAGGATGCACAAAAGAGAGATCAGAGCATTCGGAAGTCGGTAGAAATGATTAAATTTGGACATCAGTCGGAGTATAAAGTGAACACAGATGATGTTTTGTATGTAAATAGTAGACTGGTTGTCCCAGATATAGCAAAAATTAAAACAGCAGATATTGAATGAGGCTCATTGAAGTAGATTCAGTGTGCATCCAGGAGGCAGGAGGATGTACAATGATTTGAAGAAGCAGTACTGGTGGAAACAAATGAAGGCAGATGTGGCTAACGTTGTTTCAAAAATGTTATTCCTGCTGATGAAGCTGAACTCGATGAAACTTTGAGTTATTGTGAACAACCGATTCAGATACTTGATCGAAAGAATAAACAACTCTGAACGGAAACTACCATTGGTGAAAATTCAATGGAATCGATACGGAGTTGACGAAGCAACATGGGAGGTGGAAGATGATATGAGGCAAAGATTCCATCTTTGTTCCAATAAGGTCAGTTTTCTGCAAGTTCTGTTATTACATGGTTCACATGTATCTATGTATAGAGACTGCTGATGAGTTCGAGGACGAACTCAAATTTGAGAGGGGGAGAAATGTAATGCCCGAAATAATTAAGAAGAGAATTAGTAATTCCGAGATTTCCAGATTTTCAAATGATAGATTTTGATGAAGGATAACTGATGATATCGGATTTCTTCTAGAAAGTGTTGTGTGTGTTGAGGATTTTTATATCGTTGAATTCCGCTAAGTGTTGGAATTAGACGAAGCGAATTAAAGAAATCGGTCGGCAGCAGTCCATAGTAACGAAGTCAACTAGAGTCAATGGTAGTAGTTTTGTGGGAAGAATTGCTGCTGGCAGCAAACGTTCTAGTACAAGGGTTAATGAAGAAATGCCACGTGTTGATTACTATTGCAGGATTTTTCTTATATACCTGCTGGTTTTAGTCGTGTTGCTGCTGGTCGATGTTGCAGGTAGCGCGAGACAGATCGAGGAAGCGACACGTGTTATTCAACGATTTTGAGTGTTGACTACTAGTTTCGGCAGTTGCGTTGTATTTGAGATGGTTGCTGGTGGTGGTTGGAGCGCACAACTGAAAGGATCCACGAGGGAGTGACGCGTGGCGAGTACTGTTTTGCATGTAGAAACCAGCAGCAGGAGTTTCCTTTGTGCAACCGCTGGTTGTTTTAGGCTCAGCGACGTCGTTTGGTTGAGAGCCTCACAACATATCTATTGAGACTGTAAATCCTATGATTTCTATACAAGAAATTCGATTCAACAAAGATGAATTATAGGGTGAGTCGAAGGTAAATTCCTGTAAGTCTTGATTGAGAGTTCTTCGAGTTGTGAGCTTTTTGAGAAATGACTTCAACAGATTAAAAGCTCGAGGATGATGGAGGCAATGAATAGAGAAAATGATAGAGAGCTTCTACAGTTCAAATATCAGCTCTATTTATACTCTTCGTCCTCCAACGGTCATTAATTCTGTAAAGGAAACAAAATCCCTTTTGAAAAGCTGTTACGCGTACGACCGTATATCATGCTCCTCCAAATGGTAAATTGCACAACGTCAGAGCTAAAATATCGTTTTCTATATTTGTGCAATCCAACGAACTCTGTATATTTTGTACTATTTACCCAAAGTAGTATCGACGTTGTCTCCTTAATTCCAGACAATTGTACGATGTAATCGAGACCCTTGATTCTTTCCAATTTGAATACGTGATCCCATTTATATCGATTTGTCGCTTGTGCCTGAACATCTTTCATTTATCAGATTTTTCTTTCTCGAAGACGATTGAATAATCCATTGCTGATTGAAAATATATCTGACGCTTCTGAATGCATAGAAATATCTGATGGAAGCAATGTCATGGTATCTGTTAGACATATATACTGTAACGATATCTGTCAGGCACACTATCTGATTACCAAAATGCTAACATTTCTGTTGACATATACTGTAGCGGTATCTGTCGAATGCACTGTAGCGGTAACTGTTAGATATACTGTTACGATATATATTTGGACACACTATTATGGTATCTGTTGAATACACTGACTGATTACCATAAATGTCTGTTGACAGCAACCATCACTGATACTGTTACGATATCTGTTGGCATACACTGTACCGGTATCTGTTGACATATACTGTAGCGGTATCTGTCAAATACACTTGCTGATTACCATAATATAAACCTTTCTGTTGACAGCAACCATCACTGATTCAATAACAAAGTTTGTCACGAAAATATCTGTTGCATTCCAGAGTCCTTTGAACAGTAAATATCTGACTCGATAACCCGAATAACTGATCCGATAATCCAACTGTTTCACAACCCGAATCTGATCAAATATGCGCACACAAGGTGAAACTTTGAAAAGTACCACTTTGATATTGATTTCAAACTCTTCTTCAATGCTTTTTCCGGTTCCCGCTCATTGGTTAAATTTTCAATGTGAGAGAAAGATTTAACTCGATAACATATTCGAAATCCAAACCGATAACTGTTGTCAGCACCTCTCATATCCATGAAGTCGATTACTCGAATTTCATCGTTAAGTCCAAATCTTGTCTTATTTTTGTTATCACCAAAACTATAAATACTTAGCAGCCTTAAGACTTAAATAGATGATCAAAAGTAAAATGCGCAAGGTCTGCTGAAATCAAAAATTTCATTAACTGAGAAATTGTACATAAGATTTGTACAAAAATTTCTAAAAGTCTTTCTCTCTAGTACACCAATATCTACCACTCCTCTTGGGTACGCCAGTTGGAGGATATGGTCCATATCTTACGTTACGCACAAGCGACTCACCACCAGATCTCCTCCTATTCGATTGACCACTTCCTTGATCTCTTCTCTGACTACCACCAGAACCACTTCCACCTCTGTTCCTAGTGACACTTTCTGACTCACCACCTCTGATCCCAGCTTCTCTGTTAGCACTGCCTTCTCCAGTAGGTTTATCTTGATCATCAGGAGGCGGCTGAGGGCGACTGCTGCTACCTTCCCCCTTTTTGGCATCACCGCCTCTTATATAATCGAAGATGTCACCAATTTGGGTAGACAGGTTCAAGTAGTTTTCCTCTTCTTTCTCTCGGAAATCGAACAATTCACTCCTAATAGTAGCAACCTGCCCATCCAAGTCTATTAATTTGACGTTAAGCTCTTTCACCTCCTTTCGAACATCCATAAAATCAGCAGTAACAGAAGCACTGTGAGCCAGAACACCTTTCCTAAACTCATTCAATCGAAGTGTCTGGACATCACCTAGAGTTCGGCCATCTTGTCGAGCACTCTGAATCAAATTTCGGAAGGTTTCTTCTTGTTGCCGCAGAGTGTCATGAAGGCCCTTTTCAAGTGTATTGAGCTTGGATAATACATCATTTTGAGAATCATAATTTTGCCTAATATCCTTTGTGTGAGACCTGGAAATCAATGAAAGATTAATTGTTGAATTAATCGGTTTTAAGAATTCTGGGAGTGTTTCGTAATTTTGGTAATTGTGAAGCAGAAGCTGGTCGGTAGTGAAATCTAGTCGTAGCGTGTATTTGTATAGCAAGAGATCAAACGCCGTCGTTTAGTGTTGAGTGACCAGTCGTTGGTAAAGTCTGCCAGCAGTTGGCATTTTAGGCGTGCGTTGTGTAGGATATGCCAGCAGCAATGCTCACGTGGATTTCATTAGAGAGCGCTAAGGAACTTCAAAACGGCGACGTTTTGTGAGGCAGGGACTGGGTGATATCTGTTAGCAGCAAGTTCCTGTAGCAGGTGTGAAACGTCGTCGTTTGGATTTGTAATGCCCGAAATTATTATATAGAGATTTAGTAAATTCGAAGGTTGGACGTCAGATTTTGATGAGGTCTGATTGTGGATTTTTGGATTTATTCTGGAAATGTTATGCTTCAAATTGAAATTCTTCCAGGTGAAATCTGGTTGAGATTTGGTGTTGAATTAATGAATCTTGGAAGGAATCTGATTTTCCTAGTGATGGGAGGTAAAACGCTATAGTTTGGGATGAAATCTGGTATTCTGTAGATGATTGTGTGAATTATTACGAATGCATGAGAAACGCCGTCGTTCTGATGAGATCTGGATGGTTGAGAGTGAAACGCTGCCGTTTTGATGAAATCTGGTGCGTTGCGTGAATTGTCAGGCCTCGTGCTCACAATAGATAAACACATGCGGAAGCTATCAAAAAGAGGGTAAAATTTTCGCTTTTAGGCCCGACGGTTTAAAACATATAATTTAAAATACAACAATACTTAAAATAAGTTTCTCAAATCATAAACATCCAACAACAAAGCATACATAAGTTCAACATGTATCATATCTCCCCCTACGGGTACAACAACAAAGCACAGGGCATCCCCCTGGCTAACTGATACATATATATATATATGCTATATGCTACTGGGACACACTAGCCACCTCCTGGGGCACCACCAGCTGGGTTAAACCCACGACCAGCTGTAGAACCTGGGTTTCCTGAAAACAACGCAACAAAGAAACAAACCAAGCCCCAGAGGGACATGGGGTCAAACCATGATACTACACCCACTTACCGGACGCATTAAACCACTCGACCCGCTGTTGCCTCGCCCATGAACTGTGGTAGTTAATCACTCGGCGCATGGTGGCTACGATCCCAGCAGGGAGATGAGAGTGCGGTATTGCCGCTCGCTCTCACATCCTGGTAAGAAAAACAATAACAATGCAACAATGGTACAAAGACTACTAAGACTGGATAGGATTACCATGCGTGTATGCAACAGGCGAGAATGCAAGCATATAAACATATGCAACGCAGCAAATACACAAATAGCATACACCATTCTCAACAGAACACAACCAGCAGGCACGGCGAATCCACATACCAGCGACTACCATTCATCCAAGCCATAATCTCGCTGTAATAAAAGCTCAAATCCGTACCTTATACTGAGCAACAATAAAACTGCGAGAAATCCCGAAGACTCTGGTAAAAGCCTGCTAAACACACGGCATACAGAACATAAATCCAACGGGTTGCTAATAAATCTCACGGCTGGAGTTTAAATACTAAAGCCAGCTCTCAATTAACCCATACAACTTAACAGGAAGCTAATAGAAAGGCTAGGAACAAGATCTCGAAGCTAATTCAAAAGCTACCTGCAAATTCGAAACGTACGAACACGAACAGCAACTTCGTGCTTTTGCTCCAGCTAACAACAGCCTCTACAAAAGGTATAGGGTGAAAGAGCTCTTCGAGAGGAGTCCAACGCTACCTCAACTGCCCAAAACAACGGCCGGAAACGACGGGAATCTACCGGAGAAGCTCACGGTGAATAGTGACCAAGGGTTGAAGAACAGAGAACGAAGATTGGGAAATATTTCTCTAAGTATGGAAATTGGTAATCCACAACGAAGACTAAGTCTCGCTATAAATAACTCTCAACTGCTGCTACCAGCAGGAACGCATTTCCACCGACAAAATCAGCAGGAGCAAGGGAAAACCAACAACTGATTCCTACGTGCGCAATTCCCAAATCAGCAGGTGCACTAAAATCGTCGACTGGTGTATTAAATAATACAATTCAAAACGGCGTCGCAACAACTAATCCAAACGACGTCGCTTAGGATACGCGATTCTAAATACCAACTGCTGGTCATCCAGCAGCAATACACAAAACACGTAAATCACTTCCTCCTGCTGATACCAGCAGCAACATCAAAACGCGGCGTTGCCACTTACTCAAACGACGTCGCTCCACAGACGTCAGCAAAACCAGCAGAAGCACTTACACAAAACCAACCATCAGCTGAAATTCCTAGCGCTAACTAAACGACGCCGTACTCCCCTCGCGCTACAGGAAGGTTGACCCGCGTTGACAACCAGCATACATACAATTAACGCGAAACACTCAACGACTGACGATAGCAAAGTCTACGTCACCCACACAACGCTCAACAGTAATGCTTACGTCGACATATCTGTTATCAGCAGGTAATATAAACTATCGATTGGTTCCTCAAAACGACACCGTTCGATATTCTATAGCGCTCTACTGCTGAAATCCACGTAAGCGCTGCTGTCGCCAGCTACCAAAACAAGAACACCGCGCGCTAAGCTACCAGCAGCAAAGCTTACGTCAACGACTACGATGCCAACACAAAACATGACGTCATCAGAGCTGCTATCAGCAGATACTTCTAAACCCAAAATTTCGAAAATCTCCAGAATTTCTCTAAGGAGGGAAATCGACCCGAAAACACAATCAAACATACAAACAGAGATCTGAATCCCCAAAAATCATCAAAATTCGATAACTTCAATCAATAAATCCTTAATACAAATCCAGGTCTCACATTTCTCCCCCACTAAAAAGGATTTCGTCCTCGAAATCACATCAATAACTCTGGAAAACAACACAACAGCAAGCTATAAACAGAACTCGCCCAACACAAGGCCAAGAGTTCAAGATAACTGAGCAAACCCATCACAACAACTAAGGAAGAAGAAAAGCAGTAAAACCACAAGTTACTGGAAAATATAGCCTAACAGCTACTCAAACAGATGCGGCCACTCGCGCTGCATCTTTTCTTCCGGCTCCCAAGTAGCTTCTTCCCTACCATGTTTGCTCCACTGCACCATTACTAACGGAATGGTCTTATTCCTCAACTGTTTCTCTTTTCTGCCAATGATCTGCAAAGGGTATTCCTGATAGCTCAACGACTGATCTAGCTCAACCTCGTCAGTTCCAAGCACATGAGACGGATCTGGCTCATATTTCCTCAACATTGACACATGAAACACATCGTGAAGAGAGGACAACTCTGACGGCAACAACAACCGATACGCTAAAGGGCCAATCCTCTCGACAATCTCATACGGACCAACATAACGAGGGGCTAACTTTCCCTTGCGTCCAAAGCGCATCACACTACGAAACGGAGAAACCTTGAGAAAAACACGATCACCAACCTGAAACTCAAGAGGTCGACGCATCTTATTCGCATAACTGGCTTGGCGATCCTGATCAGCCTTCATCCGCTGTCTGATAAGATCCACGTGATCTTTCATCTGCTGCACAAAGTCAGGGGCAGATAGCTGCTTCTCCCCCACTTCTTCCCAACACACTGGCGATCTGCACTTGCGGCCATACAAAGCCTCGAAAGGCGCCATGCCAATCGTCACTTGGTAGCTGTTATTATACGAAAACTCATCCAAAGACAACGCGTCTTGCCAACTACCTCCGAAATCCAACACAACAGCCCACAACATATCCTCTAACGTCTGGATAGTTCGCTCAGATTGGCCATCTGTCTGGGGATGATACGCGGTACTCATAGCCAATCTCGTGCCCAAAGCTGTCTGCAGACTCTTCCAAAACCTGGAAGTAAACCTCGGATCTCGGTCAGACACGATTTGTGAGGATTGAGAAGTTAGATTAGTGATTAATTGATTTGATTTGGGATTAATCACGATTATTTGAGGGAATTACGTAGGGAATATGATTCCTGCTGAAATTTCAGTCGCAGCGCTTGGTTAGGAAATGAGAATTATCGAAATTTGGTGAAGTCAACGCTGGTCAAAGTTACTGTAGCTCCTGCTGGTGGATTTTGAATCAGCAGAGGTGACGTCAGCGTGATGCAATGAGAGCTGCTGGTTTTAGGTTTCGAATTTGAAGTTGCTGCTGGTAGACATTGCGCGTAGCGTGAGATCGATCGAGGAAGCGACACGTGTTAGTCAACATGGGTGGAGCGTTGACTACTAGATTCAGCAGAGGCGCTTATGAACAGTGATCAGCTGATGATTTGAGAAACTGGTCGCAAGAGCTGTCGATAGTTATGATGACGTAAGCGTGACGTTTTCCTTGCTGCTGGTAGTTTGCGTTGCGATGGTTGCTGCTGATCAGCAGGCGCGCTTGTGCGAAAGCGTTGAGAAGCGGCGTCGTTTGAATTAGTGGAGACGCTGCGTTTTGAGCTTTTCGTTGGAGAGATCAGCTGTTAGCAGATTTTCTTACGTATGTAAAGTGGCGTCGTTTGGTTTAGTAGATGCGTCGTCGTTTTGAGAGTTTTCTCGCGACCAGCAGATAGCTGTTTTGAGGCGAGAGCTGTTGGCAGCTGGTGTCTGTTACGGCGTCGTTTTGATAAGTTGGAACGGTGTCGTTTTGAGATGTTTTGTGTGATTGCTTTTGTTGGTTGTTGCTGCTGAATTTTACGAAGGGAAAGGAGAGAATTGCTGCTGATAGACTCCTGCTGATTTCTTTGATAGATCTTGGTGAATCAGCAGGCGAGATTTGAAGAGGTATTTATAGAAGTGTTGATCGACACTTAGAATTATTTTGAACCAGCCATTGCTTATCTCTTCTTCCCCAAACCCTCGTCGAGCTACTGTTCACCGTCGTGTTCTATTGCCTTTTTCCGTTGATTCCAGCCTTCGTTTTTGACATTCTTGGTGGCGCTGGAATCCTTGAGACTTGCTCTTTCCATTGATGCTAGTTTGGAAAATAGGAGCGACGAGTTGAGAAATCCCGAAGGCCCTGCTCGTTCGTGAATTACTGGTCTCGTTGAGTAGATTCAGCAGTTGGTTCTTTTGAGCTTTTGGGTGAGCTTTTCTTGTAGTTTGAGCTCGGTTGTTAGTAGTTAATGCCTGCGTAGAAGTATAGGAATTGAATTAGACTTCTGGCCGTAGGATTAGCGTACTTATGAAGAGATTGAGCTAAGATTTTAAGTTATGTTGTAACAGATTTGAGCTTCCAGGAAGTTCCTGCTGCGTGATTTGAGCCAGGAGAATCTGTTAGGTAAATTGAAGAGGAAATGTACGAATTGAGCAGCTCTTAGCAGCTGTAGGCATAAACGTGCTGTGATTGATGTTGTGAGTCTTGCTGCTGTGAATTACGTGATTCAGTATGTTGACTGATTGAGTTACATTCTGTTTTACGTATTGTGCATTGTATGCATTGAACATTGATATTGATTGGCATCATGCATACATATTGAGCCTTTGACAGATTAATTTGATTACCTGATTTGGTGCCACGTTGGGACTGGCCGACTGGTGGGTCGCGCCTGAAAGGTCCAACGCTATCATCGGAGTGGTGACTACCGGATTCGAGTGTCTACCACCGAGCTGTGATGGGCTGACGGGCCCCGATGATCACGGACCGATGATTTCCCGGTTGATAGACCGTGGTATAGAGGCTTGATTTGAGTTGCCAGTTGATAGACTGGTCTAGCTATCCGATTTCTTGACAGCCCTCATGCATTCATAGCATTGATTAGTAGCATGTTGCATGTTTACCTGCTTTGATAGCTCTTCGTACTGAGGCTTGACCTCGTATTTGTTTCCTGCTTTGTCTTGTTGGGTCTGCGTTGCCCATTTCAGGAGCTTTAGGTAACCAAGCTGGGCATAGTGGAACTCCAGCTAGTAGATCCCCGTTTGGTTGAGTCCCAGTTTATTTACATTATGTATCGAACCAGGGGATGCCCTGAGTTTCTATGTATGTGGGGATCTATAGTAGTGAGTTATTTGATTTACTGTTTGATGTTTGGATTCAAAGTAAATCCTATTTTGAGTATAAATATTTTGAATGATGATTTATTGTTCAGGCCCAATTATTTGAAATTTTTTTTAAGCCCTATCTTATGCTTCCGCGATTATGTGCTTAATTGTGCTGTTAATATTTGTTGATTAGCACGGGGCCTGACATCTATGATCTGAGCAACTGACCGATTGAACATAGGAGCGCTGGGAGAGTCTTAAAATATACGAACTAGTTGAACTTCTTCATAGATGATATTAGCAGCTTCGGAGGAGGTAGAAGAGGATTGAGATGATTCAGATATGGCAACCTCCTCAAAAAATCTACAAAATGCTCAGCACTCTGGCCGTGCTGAACAACTCTAAAAACGATATCTAGAACTCGCTCTGTATACTGTACTGAATAACATATAATCAAATCTGTACACTAAATTACAGTTGGCGCAAAGATCTGACAACTGAAAACTGTATAACCTCTTTAATTACACGAGCCCACTGATGCTGCAAAATCGCAGGGTAAGGTCTTCGCAAAGCTGTATCCTGGCGTGGAAGAATTAAATAGCAGATAGGAGAAAGAGCTAATGAAAGGTTGAGGGCCACAAACCACTTAGCTGACTTAGCCTTCGCAGCTGGTAGCTCTAACCTGACAGGACAAGGATCTGCTCATGATGAATTCTCTAGACACCTTTCGAAAAAGAAAGAGACCTCACCCAGCTCTTCGAAGGGCAACTGGGGTAAAATTGGGAATGAAGAGGAAACTCTTCCTCATCAGAACTGGAAAAATATGCCGAAGTTCCTATCCTAGTCCACGCAAGCTGATGCTGCCTCGTTAGCCTAATGTAAGCGAAAATGATCAGATGGGCTTCAAAAAGCATCTCTAATACCATAAGATTGATTCCCGTGGTTGGCGTGCCAGAAAACAATTCTTCTTCCTCTCCATAAAAATTTTCTGATCAGCAACTCGCTATACTTTGCCTGTACTAAGCTCTTTCTCTCCGCTGCTATTTGAAAAGAGTCCATATCTGTCCATCTTAGCACCAACTTTTCCTCAGCTGCGAGTTGAGATATGGACGTCATGGACAACTGACTAAACCGCAAAGAATGCCGGAAGCTGATCAAATCCTCAAAAAATGACTCTCTAATCTGAATCAAAAATTCAATATCACCAAGAATGAGGTCCACGATTTTGGTAGCCGGGGTGCCTCTTGGACCATATCAATCAAAATTTTCTTCCCCTTCTCTTTTGGGGCAATCTGAGGCAAAGATCGGTGACTCTCATCAACTCCTCTAATCTCCACATTCTGGATCCATAGAATCTTTGTCACCGGCTCCTCAACCATCAATGAAGGAAGTAGTACCTCGTCTGGAATACTCATCAAAATTTCACATCGTTTCATCATCAGAGTGTTGTCTAGACTTTGCTTTATTTAGTTTTGGCTTCTGATCAGCAATAGTCTTCAGCACTGATGTAGACACCGGAACTGATTTGGCAGAAGCCTTGATTATTTTCCTCAGGGGCGCAACATCCTCAGAATCACTGTCCTCATCAACAATCAGCTTACACTTTGCAGCAGTTGGCTTCCTCTCATAGCTGCTTGATGGTCTCACCATTGAATGGGAATAGCCTCAACTATAGCAGGAACGATAAAAAAAGCCTTGACAGCAGGAGCTGCTATCCCAACTATTGTCCTCTTGTGCTTTGATATAAGGACAACAATATATTTCCTTGAAGCTTGCAGACTCCAGATGTTTGTCCTGATCTGCTGCTGCCCTTGATTCCATTACTGTAGCCATCTTGGCTTCATCTACAGCTTCTTCCTCATCACCAATTTCCTTCTTCGCCTCCATAAAATCCGTTGGAGAGGACTCGTTCTTTGTGTGTGATCTCTGTGTGCACTGTGATAATACATGTGTATGATTAACAGTATTTTTGCCTCGAGATCTAGGCTTATAATGTGTTTGTCCTTCATAAAAGCATGCGAGAGCTGTCTTGGTTTCTAGCACCAGATTTGGGATTACCCCTTGTCTGTTCAATTCGCTTCTTAAGACAGCCCTACTGTGGCTTTTCAGGAGCAACCTATCCTATGCCACAATATTTATCTTGCCAGTTGGGAGGCTTAGCTGTAATCTGTGACATATCATATTTCATCTCATGGAATAGTTCCAAGCTGGAATTCGCAAAATTCATTGTTTGAAATTTAGATTTTTCCAGCTTTGGATAAGCACTCGTCTCCGCTACATTTCTTTCATAAGTATCGTAGCCCAACGCAGACCTATCACTAGGTGACTTGAGAGCTCCTTGAAATTTTTGTAGAGATGCAGAAGACTTGGTCTAGGAGCTTATAATTTCAGCTAAGAGCTTATTTCATTTAACATCTCCTGAGATATGCTCCTCAGATCCTCATTCTCAGTCTTTAACTTACTTAGAGAAATCTGCATATCGTCTGAGCTTATAGACTCAGCTTTCATATCATGACTCTTTTTTTCAGCTCTGACTTCCTCGAATGACCGAGAGAGCTGTTTGCACTCTTCAACCAAGTCATTTAGTGCGGTGACAAGGTGTAACGACCAAATTTTTCTAATTGAATTTATAATAAGTTTGGGGTTCGAATTGAATGATACTCAAAATTTTTACTTGGTCCAAAGATAATTAACCAAATAATTCTGGGCTATAATTGCAAATGTATATAAAATTCAGATCACTACTGGAAGGAAACAGCTCAGTCTTATAGAATATACGAAAACTGTATATGAAATATCTTATACAAATTCTGTATGAATTGAATTAACTCAAAACTGAACTCAACAAAAACTGTGAAATCTGGGTGGCACGAAAATGCAGGTTCCACGATAAACACCCCCGATCTGATCTAGCTCGCACCAACCAACTGTTAGAGTAGATGCCCAACTAGCCAACTTGTGGCGTGTGGGTTTTATAGACTCTTGTACAAACAATCTTTATATATGATATTCGCATTTACTTATATGGCGTTCTTTACTTTCATTATATGTGTAATGATTTACAATTGCGTTGAGTAAAGACCTAGAATGCACTAAAGCGTATGTTAGATGTGATAGTGGGTATGACGGCCTAGCCAACTTGTGGCGTGTGGGTTTTATAGACTCTTGTACAAACAATCTTTATATATGATATTCGCATTTACTTATATGGCGTTCTTTACTTTCATTATGTGTGTAATGATTTACAATTGCCTTGAGTAAAGACATAGAATGCACTGAAGCGTATGTTAGATGTGATAGTGGGTATGACGGCTATCATGAAACACATCTAATAGTCGCT
>KQ999259.1:42404-53598 GCA_001598015.1 Dorcoceras hygrometricum
TTGTCAGGCCTCGTGCTCACAATAGATAAACACATGCGGAAGCTATCAAAAAGAGGGTAAAATTTTCGCTTTTAGGCCCGACGGTTTAAAACATATAATTTAAAATACAACAATACTTAAAATAAGTTTCTCAAATCATAAACATCCAACAACAAAGCATACATAAGTTCAACATGTATCATATCTCCCCCTACGGGTACAACAACAAAGCACAGGGCATCCCCCTGGCTAACTGATACATATATATATGCTATATGCTACTGGGACACACTAGCCACCTCCTGGGGCACCACCAGCTGGGTTGAAACCACGACCAGCTGTAGAACCTGGGTTTCCTGAAAACAATACAACAGAGAAACAAACCAAGCCCCGGAGGGACATGGGGTCAAACCCCAGTACGGAGAGCAATAATACAACAGAAATAACAGCAAGGAATAAAATGCAGGTGCTATGCATGAGACGCCAAGGAACAAAGGAAAGCTCGACCCACAAGGGAGCTAAGGAACTCAAACATAGCTCCAAGAAACATCGACGACATACAGTGGCCACGGGGTGAGTTCACAGTGTGGTAGTGAGCCACTCGCCATGATACTACACCCACTTACCGGATAACGCATTAAACCACTCGACCCGCTGTTGCCTCGCCCATGAACTGTGGTAGTTAACCACTCGGTGCATGGTGGCTACGATCCCAGCAGGGAGATGAGAGTGCGGTATTGCCGCTCGCTCTCACATCCTGGTAAGAAAAACAATAACAATGCAACAATGGTACAAAGACTACTAAGACTGGATAGGATTACCATGCGTGTATGCAACAGGCGAGAATGCAAGCATATAAACATATGCAACGCAACAAATACACAAATAGCATACACCATTCTCAACAGAACACAACCAGAAGGCACGACGAATCCACATACCAGCGACTACCATTCATCCAAGCCATAATCTCACTGTAATAAAAGCTCAAATCCGTACCTTATACTGAGCAACAATAAAACTGCGAGAAATCCCGAAGACTCTGGTAAAAGCCTGCTAAACACACGGCATACAGAACATAAATCCAACGGGTTGCTAATAAATCTCACGGCTGGAGTTAAATACTAAAGCCAGCTCTCAATTAACCCATACAACTTAACAGGAATCTAATAGAAAGGATAGGAACAAGATCTCGAAGCTAATTCAAAAGCTACCTGCAAATTCGAAACGTACGAACACGAACAGCAACTTCGTGCTTTTGCTCCAGCTAACAACAGCCTCTACAAAAGGTATAGGGTGAAAGAGCTCTTCGAGAGGAGTCCAACGCTACCTCAACTGCCCAAAACAACGGCCGGAAACGACGGGAATCTACCGGAGAAGCTCACGGTGAATAGTGACCAAGGGTTGAAGAACAGAGAACGAAGATTGGGAAATATTTCTCTAAGTATGGAAATTGGTAATCCACAACGAAGACTAAGTCTCGCTATAAATAACTCTCAACTGCTGCTACCAGTAGGAACGCATTTCCACCGACAAAATCAGCAAGAGCAAGGGAAAACCAACGACTGATTCCTACGTGCGCAATTCCCAAATCAGCAGGTGCACTAAAATCGTCGACTGGTGTATTAAATAATACAATTCAAAACGGCGTCGCAACAACTAATCCAAACGACGTCGCTTAGGATACGCGATTCTAAATACCAACTGCTGGTCATCCAGCAGCAATACACAAAACACGTAAAGCACTTCCTCCTGCTGATACCAGCAGCAACATCAAAACGCGGCGTTGCCACTTACTCAAACGACGTCGCTCCACAGACGTCAGCAAAACCAGCAGAAGCACTTACACAAAACCAACCATCAGCTGAAATTCCTAGCGCTAACTAAACGACGCCGTACTCCCCTCGCGCTATAGGAAGGTTGACCCGCGTTGACAACCAGCAGACATACAATTAACGCGAAACACTCAACGACTGACGATAGCAAAGTCTACGTCACCCACAAAACGCTCAACAGTAATGCTTACGTCGACATATCTGTTATCAGCAGGTAATATAAACTATCGATTGGTTCCTCAAAACGACACCGTTCGATATTCTATAGCGCTCTCCAGCTGAAATCCACGTAAGCGCTGCTGTCGCCAGCTACCAAAACAAGAACACCGCGCGCTAAGCTACCAGCAGCAAAGCTTACGTCAGCGACTACGATGCCAACACAAAACATGACGTCATCAGAGCTGCTATCAGCAGATACTTCTAAACCCAAAATTTCGAAAATCTCCAGAATTTCTCTAAGGAGGGAAATCGACCCGAAAACACAATCAAACATACAAACAGAGATCTGAATCCCCAAAAATCATCAAAATTCGATAACTTCAATCAATAAATCCTTAATACAAATCCAGGTCTCACATGAATTACCGCGAGCATATGATGAAACGGTATCGTTTAGAGAAAGCTGGTAGAATCTTACCAGTTGTTGATACGCTGTCGTTTGAAGGGAACCAGTAGAGGCACTGTTATGAGGAATCTGGTATAGAGAAAACCAGATGTCAACACTGGTCAACAATATTGTTGAGGGTGCTCGCTGATTTTACTTGAGTGACGCCGTTTCGTTAATCGGTCAATGCGTGTAAAAGAGAAGTCTGGTATCAGCTTTTGCACAGGCGCGAGAGTTAACAGGAAAGCGACACGTGTCGGTCAATCTCTCGAAATTGACCTCTGGTATTGGGCACAAGTCAATCGTTGCACTCTTGTGAAATCCGAACCAGTCGATGCCATGTTGCGACGTCGTTTGGATTAATTGATGCGGCGAAGTTTTGATATTGAGGAAATGTTGCGACTGGATATTATTGCAACAGATAAACATCAGCTGAGAAATCTGGTTGACGATATATATAACAGTTAGAATCTGGTTTCAAGCGGTTGATGTGTATCCTATTCTGGTATTTAAATACTCAGCATGACACGTGGAATTCATACTGATTACGTTGGAAATTCCGCAGAAAACAGAGATCTTTGCTATAAATAAGATTGAATTCAAAATCCTTGTGACTGTTGTTATAGATATCGAAATTCGAGTCTGTGAATTACTGGGAACACTTGCAACAAAGCTGAAGTGATATTTGAAGCATTCGAACAGAGTAACGAATGTATAATTTGACAGTAAGAGTCAGGGATTAGATTACTCAAGAATGAGGTTTCTTGAGTTATCCCGATGAATCACATAGTGGTTAAAGATTGTTCTTGATTTATAACTTGAATTGTATGTGTCGATCCGTCACAGGTAGTGGATCTTTTATATTTGCATGAGATTGCATAATAAGAAGAGAATATGAATTGATTCTAATGCCCAGGACTGAGATGACCTGATTTTTGAATCCTGAGTTGGGTTCGATAGATGGATATCCATGTCAAGATCGGATACTAATCTTGATGGCATTGATGTGAAATGGAATCAATTCTGAAACGAAGAGTTGAGATAGATTCATTGCATTTTAGAATTGATATATGTTGATATGCATTTGTTGCTGTTATTACATATACCTGTTGATTATACTGAGATGATTCTCACCGGAGTTTATCCGGCTGTTGTTTTATGTTATATGTGTGCATGACAACATGTAGAAGAGAGCTGAATTAATGGGGCGAGGGTAGTGAGAGCTGGCTACCTAGGAGAAGGACGACCAATAAGAATAAGTACTAGGGATCTGCTGATAGTATAGTTATTGAATAATTAGCGTTGGTGTTTGATGAAATCTGGTTTTGTAGTTACTGGTCAGATCATGTATTGATAAATATCAAATGCAATAACCGTTGTACTGTTCAGATTTGTTTAGTATGAATAAACAACTTGTAGGAAGTGAACGTTGCTATACTCTGTTATATACGACCAGCTGTTGCGAACCAAATTAAAAAAAAAAACTTACCAGATTTCACTTATTACACATGTTAGTTAATTAATCGCCCATAAGATGAGATTAGAAGAATAATTGTGAGAAGAGAGTCTCACAACAGGTGGTATCAGAGCCCACTAAACTATTAAGTTGTTGAATTAGATGAGCGGGGTAGATTGAGTTTCCTCAATTGAACTATTGCATGCTTGCATGGTATATGTCTTGCTGTTTGAATTCATACCATTTGACTACTGTGAATAAATGGTAAGAGTATGCCGAAGAGTTATGAGAATTACATGCTATTTGAAGTGATTAATATCATGTACTGAGTGAAGCATGAATTAGAACTCGATCTGTTGAGAAGCAGTACATTCATGTATGCTAATTAGAGGAGGGACTGAGATTGACTTGTTATTGATTGATGAAGAATTATGAACAAGTCTGTTTGATCTTTAGATATGCCTCCTCGAAGAGAAACAACCCGACAGACAGGAAATATTCCACGAACAGAACAGGGTAGTACATCGACTGATGTATTGAATGCAGCTGCAACCCCGATGGAAACATTGTTGAAACGATTTCAATCCTTTAAACCACCAACTTTGACTTGAACAGAAAATGCCATAGACTGTGAGAACTGGTTAGAAGACATAGAACAATTATTTGAAGCATTGGATTATATCGATGATCGTCGGGTGAAATTGATAGTACACCAGTTGCATGGTCTGGGTAAAAGCTGGTGGGTAGCAACGAAGAAATAACTTGAAAACCAAGGCACTGTGATTACTTGGGTAGTGTTTAGAACAGCTTTCTACCAGAGATTTTTCCCAGTCTCGTACCGGAAGGATAAAGGAGCTGAATTTGCAAATTTACGACAAGGGCAAATGAATATTGAGGAATATGTTTCCAAATTCACCATTTTACTAAAATTTTCTCCACACGTTGCTATCAGTGATGAAGCGCAAGCAAACCAGTTTATTAATGGCTTGAATCCCGATGTGTTCACTTTGGTAAATACAGGGCGACCAAATACTTTTGCGGATGCATTAAATCGCGCAAAAGGAGCAGAAGTTGGATTGCTAAGGCAACGGAGAGCACAGTTTGTGCCATTTCCAACAAAGGTACCACAGGAGAATCCACAGATTCCACCGCCCCCTCGATTTGATGCTGGAACCAGCAGTGGTGGGAAGAAGAATTTCTTGAAAGGAAAAGGGAAACAATTCAAGCGTTCAGGTACCAGTAGCTCCTCCAGTTCAAGTGAATCCAAACAATTGAGAGCTGGACAGAAATCTGGTGATTAATGTACCAAATGTGGAGGCAAACACAACACCGAATAGTGTAGAGTAGTGTTTGGCCTTTGTCGCATTTGTAATCAACCTGGACATTTTGCCAGAATCTGTCCTCAACGTGATTCTGGAAGTTCACATAATACTGGGGCATCGAGATCTATGCCACCACCAGAAAGGCAAGTATCTTCTGTACATTCTTTCCAACCACAGAATCAACAACAGGGTAGACAAGGAGGAAGCCATACAGTGAGCCAACCTCCTAAACAGCAAGCACGGGTGTTTGCATTGACTGAAGAGCAAGCACAAGCAGCTCCTGAGGATGTTATCGCAGGTAATTGCTATCTGTGTAATTTTCCTGCTTATGTGTTAGTGGATACTGGTGCTTCACACACATTTATTTCTGAGCATTTTGTTGTAACAAATTCGTTGCCTGTTGAATCATTGACCGAGGTAGTATCAATTTATTCACCTCTGGGAAGGGGTATGTTATCAGTAAAAGCTGTTAAGAATTGCATACTACAGTTTGAAGGTCATGAGATTGAGATTGATTGTATTGTACTTGGGTTGTCTGATTTTGATTGTATCGTCGGTATAGATATGTTAACCAAGTACAGGGCAACAATGGATTGTTTCCAGAAAATGGTTCGATTTAGACCTGATAAAACTGACGAATGGAAATTTTATGGGAAAGGATCCCGAGCCAGAATTCCTTTGATTTCTGTGATTTCTATGACTAAGTTATTACAAAAAGGAGCAGAGGGATTCCTAATTTATGCAATATATATGAAGAAGAATAGCCCGAACCTGGTTGATATACCAATAGTTTGCGAATTTGCTGATGTCTTTCCTGATCAGATTCCAGGATTACCTCCATATCGAGAGGTAGACTTCAGTATCGAATTGATGCCAGGTACACAACCGAAATCAAAAGCACCGTACCGAATGGCACCAATTGAATTGAAAGAGCAACTGGAAGATCTGTTGGCCAAAGGATACATTAGACCGAGTGTTTCTCCTTGGGGCGCTCCGGTATTATTTGTTCGAAAGAAAGATGGATCAATGAGACTATGTATTGACTACCGGCAACTAAACAAAGCTACGGTAAAGAATAAATATCCTTTGCCTCGCATAGATGATTTATTTGATCAGTTTCAGGGTTCATCAGTATATTCAAAGATTGATTTGAGATCCAGATATCATCAATTGAGAGTAAGGAATGAAGATATATCAAAAACTGCATTTCGAACGAGGTATGGTCACTATGAATTTATCGTCATGCCTTTTGGATTGACCAATGCTCCGGCAGTGTTTATGAGTTTGATGAACCGTGTATTTCAAAAATATCTTGATGATTTTGTGATTATATTCATTGATGATATTCTGATTTATTCGAAGAATTTGTGCGATCATGCTAACCATCTCAGAACTGTTTTGAAAACTCTAAGAGATGAGAAATTGTATGCTAAACTATCGAAATGTGAGTTTTGATTGCGAAAAGTGATCTTTCTTGGCCATATCATTTCTGGAGATGGTATTTCAGTTGATCCAAGTAAGATAGTGTTGGGGAACCGTGGCGGATCCGGATCCCGTTTCCCGGCGAGGCAGCGGAAGAATAAAATTAGGCCAGGAAACGTTCAATACAATTTTTCTACTGCAAACTATGAACCATTCATAGGGTGTTTAGGCAGTTACCTTGCTGGCGACTTGCGCCTGGCTCCAACCGGAATTACAAGAAGACCGGCTCTTCATGGTAGACGGCTGTAGATTCGTCAATCAGGTCCACGACCGAGGGGCGGCGGCGGTGGCTTTTGGGAGAGGAGGGAGGCGGCGGAGAGCTTTAGGTTTAGGGTTAGGGTGTGTTGTAATGTAATCTAATGTTTGATTAAAGCCCCTAAGTCTACATTAAGTAGACTAGCAATGGACTTGGACCGGTCCAACGGGCCCGTGTCCAAATGACGATATCCATCGCTGTGACTTCATCGTAACTCTGATCGCCGATCAGATCGGACCGATCGACTCAGTTTACAAAACTGAATGTTATGATATGAAAAAGAATTTTTCAGATCATCTAACCCTAAATTGCAAAATGACCGTTTTGCCCCTCAACAGCGGGAAATCACGATTTGACCCCTGTTGACTTTTAGGAAGTCGCACTCCCCAAAATCCTCCTTCTATGCTCAACACATTGAGCTCAGTATCCGTGCGGGAATCTCGAATCCAGTACTTGTGTGGCCCTCAATGGTTCAGGGATACAGCTAGCCATGGGCCCACAACCATTGTGGCTCCAGAATCACAATTACGGACTTGCCCATCGGATCAAGGTAAGAGCGTCTAGCAACATCGCCCCATGATCCCCTAGGTATCACTGATAGTGCCTGCAAGAACCAGTTGGTCGTGGTTAGCGTACAGTACGGTCCTTTCAATCCATATATCCCGATCAGATCAACGACCATTGGTAAATCGAGAGTCGTTATAGATCCGATAGCTATGCATACATCTTGGAAATCGAATAGTGACATCGCGAGTGTAACTAGGTAAACTCATTTACCTAAAACACTTCTAGTACTCTGGCCAGAGATTTATACACTATTATCCCCTCAGAAAACATAGGATATCCATGCATGTCTGCGAGCGGTGAATCCTCGACAACGATGCATCGACTCCTACATGCATCGGGATCTCACCCAATCCCGCCGCCTAATGACCCCAAGTGAGTCGGCAAACGAGTCAAAGTGAGACGTTTATCATGTAGAGTCTCAATGACGTTTCGAGTCGTGAGGACTAATCAGTACAACCAAGACCTCAGACTTATCCACTCGACAAATGGTAACCACTTGTAAAGTCCGAACGAGGGTAGTTCGATAGATCACCAGGTCACTATCTATCTGCATGCTCAGAACATCACAATGTTCCCTACCAATGAAATATGGTACTTCGCATCGCAGATACTAGTCTCGAGCTCGGGCGGCCTTATCCTCATTTTGACGGCCCAATCGACTAGGAACTAATTCAGAATACACAGTGACTATTAGATGTGTTTCATGATAGACGTCATACCCACTATCACATCTAACATACACTATAGTGCATTCTAGGTCTTTACTCAATGCAATTGTTAATCATCATACAACACAATGAAAGTAAAGAATGCCATAAATAAAATGCGAATATCATATATAAAGATCGTTTCATACAAGAGTCTATGAACCCACACGCCACAAGTTGGCTAGTTGGGCATCTACTCTAACAATCTCCCACTTGCCCTAAAGCCAACTACTCATCAGACGCAGTCCCATTGTTTCGCGATGTTTTTCAAACAAGGGTCCTGGCAAGGGCTTCGTAAGTGGATCTGCAACGTTGTCCGCAGAGGCGACTCTCTCAACTGCTATGTCACCTCTAGCCACAATATCTCGGATTATGTGGTATTTCCTCAGTATATGTTTGGATATTTGGTGAGACCTAGGCTCCTTTGCTTGCGCAACGGCACCCGTGTTGTCGCAGTACATCGGGACTGGACCAACTCCATTAAGAATGACGCCCAACTCTTGGACAAAATTCCTTATCCAAACCGCCTCCTTAGCAGCAGCTGATGCTGCGATGTACTCAGCCTCAGTGGTTGAATCCGCGATGGTGTCTTGCTTGGAACTCTTCCAAGAGACAGCACCACCATTGAGCATGAATACAAATCCAGAGGTTGACTTTGAATCATCCACGTCACACTGGAAGCTAGAATCAGTGTAGCCTTCCAGTTTCAGTTCACCACCCCCATAGACCATGAACATATTCTTAGTCCTTCGCAAGTACTTAAGAATATCCTTCACAGTCTTCCAATGCAATTGGCCGGGGTTGGCCCGGTAGCGGCTCGTGACACTCAGAGCATATGCGACATCCGGTCTAGTCGAGATCATGCCATACATAATACTACCTATTGCCGAGGCATATAGCACACGTGTCATACTCTCTATCTCCTCATCAGTCTTCGGACACATAGACTTAGATAGAGTGACCCCGTGGCACATAGGTAGGTGTCCTCTCTTGGACTCTTCCATAGAGAACCTCTTAAGTATGGTATCGACGTAGGTGGCCTGGGTGAGTCCGAGCATCCGTTTCGATCTATCCCGATAGATCTGTATTCCAAGAACTATAGGATGCTTCACCCATGTCCTTCATCAAAAATCTACTAGACAACAATACTTTAGTTGATTGCAGCATTCCTACATCCTTCCCAATGAGTAGAATGTCATCAACATAAAGTACTAGGAATGTCACAGCGCTTTAACTACCTTCTTATATACACATGGCTCCTCGGGATTCTTGATGAAACCAAATTCCTTAATTGTTTCATCGAATCTCAGGTTCCAACTTCACGATGCTTGTTTGAGACCGTAGATCGATCTCTGAAGCTTGCATACCTTATGCTCGCTTCCAACAGATGTGAAACGCTCAGGCTGCGTCATATAGATCTCTTCCTTAATGTTTCCATTAAGGAACGCAGTTTTCACATCCATTTGCCATATCTCATAGTCGTACCATGCGGCTATGGCTAACAAGATTCTAATTGACTTGAACATTGCGACTGGCGAGAAGGTTTCATCATAGTCAACACCTTGCCTTTGAGTGTAACCTTTCGCGACCAGTCGTGCCTTGTAGGTCATTACCTTACCATCAGGCCCAAGTTTCCTTTTGTATACCCATTTGCACCCAATAGGAACAGTTCCTTCGGGAGGGTTAACAAGAGTCCAAACTTGGTTGCATGCATTGAGTCAAACTCAGACTGCATTGCTTCAAGCCACAAGTTAGAATCAGCATCGGAAATTGCCTCCTTGAAAGTTCTTGGATCAGATCCAACAACTTGATCACCTTGATCATCTTCAAGGAGAAAACCATATCTCTCAGGAGCCCTAGGAACCCTTTCGGATCTTCTAGGTGCGAGCATTTCTGGTACTGGCTCTGGAGGTGCGGGAGACTCACCTGGTACTTCGATTGGATCTCGAACCTCTTCGAATTCTACTATTCTGCCCTTTGTATCAAGTAGAAATTCCCTTTCCATAAAGGTGGCATTTCTTGAAACAAACACTTTTGTTTCACTTGGATAGTAGAAGTAGTATCCAATGAAATTATTTGGATACCCAATGAAGTAGCATAAGATGGATATCGTATCCAGCTTATCTCCCACTGTCTGCTTCACGTAAGCAGGACATCCCCAAATCCTCATAAATGAGTACTTGGGTGGTTTGCTCATCCATATCTCATATGGAGTCTTATCCACTGCCTTGGTGTGGACATTGTTCAACGACATTACCGCCGTTTCGAGCGCATAGCCCCAAAACGAGGTGGGAAGTTCAGTGAAGCTCATCATAGATCGAACCATGTCCAACAAGGTCCGATTACGATGCTCCGCTACGCCATTGAGCTGTGGTGTGGCCGGAGGGGTCCACTGTGCGAGAATCCCATTCTCTTTCAGATAGTCTTGAAATTCAGCACTTAAGTATTCACCACCTCGATCAGATCGAAGTGCTTTAATACTTTTGCCTAGTTGATTTTCTACTTCAGCCTTGAATTATTTGAACCTTTCAAAGGATTCAGACTGTTTGAGTAGATGCCCAACCAGCCAACTTGTGGCGTGTGGGTTTATAGACTCTTGTATGAAACAATCTTTATATATGATATTCACATTTATTATATGGCGTTCTTTACTTTCATTATGCGTGTAATGATTTACAATTGCATTGAGTAAAGACCTAGAATGCACTAAAGCGTATGTTAGATGTGATAGTGGGTATGACGGCTATCATAAAACACATCTAATAGTCGCTGTGTATTCTGAACCTGTTCCTAGTCGATTGGGCCGTCAAAATGAGGATAAGACCGCCCGAGTTCGAGACTAGTATCTGCGATGCGAAGTACCATATTTCATTGGTAGGGAACATTGTGATGTTCTGAGCATGCAGATAGATAATGACCTGGTGATCTATCGAACTACCCTCCTTCGGACTTTCCAAGTGGTTACCATTTGTCGAGTGGATAAGTC
>KQ999259.1:76462-97469 GCA_001598015.1 Dorcoceras hygrometricum
TTCAGAATACACAGTGACTATTAGATGTGTTTCATGATAGCCGTCATACCCACTATCACATCTAACATACACTATAGTGCATTCTAGGTTTTTACTCAACGCAATTGTTAATCATCATACAACACAATGAAAGTAAAGAATGCCATAAATAAAATGCGAATATCATATATAAAGATCGTTTCATACAAGAGTCTATGAACCCACACGCCACAAGTTGGCTAGTTGGGCATCTACTCTAACAGATAGAAGCTGTGATTAATTGGCCTAGACCAACATAGGTGACAGAAATTCGAAGTTTTATGGGTCTTGCAGGGTATTATCGTCGATTTATCCAGGATTTTTCTAAGATTGCGAGGCCTATTACCCAGTTAACACAGAAAAATGCACCCTTCTTCTGGTCAGAAGCTTGTGAAATCAGCTTTCTTGAATTGAAGAAGAGATTGACTACGACACCAATCTTGACAATTCCTTCGGGTACTGGTGATTTTGTGGTGTATTGTGATGATTCTCATCATGGATTGGGGTGTGTGCTGATGCAACGAGGACATGTGATTGCCTATGCCTCGAGACAGTTGAAACCACATGAAGTCCGATATCCAATTTATGATCTTGAATTGGAAGCCATCGTGTTTGCATTAAAGATATGGCGACATTATCTTTATGGTGAAAAATTTGAGATTTTCTTTGATCATAAGAGTTTGAAATATCTGTTTTCCCAGTATGAATTAAACATGAGACAACGAAGATGGCTGGATTTATTGAAAGATTTTGAGTGTGAGATCAAATATCATCCAGGAAAATCAAATGCAGCAGCTGATGCCCTGAGTAGAAAGATTTGCGCTTTGTCCTTAACTACGATGGGTATATCCAATTTGATAGAGAATTGCTGTATTTCTGGGTATTTATTTGAAACAGAAAGAAGAACGATGAGAATTTGTGCTATCAGCGCTGAACCCGAATTGTTGGTTCGAATTAAAGAAGCACAAAAGAAGGACTTGAATATCCAGAAATCTATTGATATGGTCAGATCTGGACATCAATCGGAATATAGAGTGAGCGCTGATGATATTCTCTATGTGAATAACAGACTTGTTGTTCCAGATGTTATAGAATTGAAACACCAGATTTTGAACGAAGCCCATCGAAGTAAATTCAGCGTTCATCTGGTGGCAGAAAAATGTATAATGACTTGAAGAAACAGTACTGGTGGAAACAAATGAAGTCTGATGTGACTGAATTTGTTTCGAAGTGCTTGAATTGCCAACAGGTGAAAGTTGAAAGAAAGAAACCTGCTGGTTTATTACAAAGTCTGTCAATTCCTGAATGGAAGTGGGATCACATTTCCATGGACTTTGTCACGAAGCTACCGAAATCATCCAGAGGTTGCGATGCTATTTGGGTGATTATCGATAGGTTGAAGAAATCTGCTTGTTTTATTCCTTATAGAATGACCTATCGACATGATCAAATGGCAGATCTTTATATCCGAGAAGTGGTCAGACTTCATGGGATACCGAAATCAATTGTCTCTGATAGAGATCCACGATTTACGTCATAGTTTTGGAGTAGCATGCAACAAGCTCTGGGTACAAAATTGCATCTAAGCACTGCTTATCATCCTCAAACCGATGGGAAATCTGAAAGAACAATTCAAATTCTTGAGGATATTCTTAGAGCAGTAGTATTGGATTTTGGTGTTTCATGGCAAGATTCATTACCACTGGTGGAATTTTCATACAAAAACTCTATCAAACCAGTATTGAAATGGCTCCATTTGAAGCGTTGGATGGAAGAAAATGTCGTTCACCATCTTGAGGATATTCTTAGAGCAGTAGTATTGGATTTTGGTGTTTCATGGCAAGATTCATTACCACTGGTGGAATTTTCATACAAAAACTCTATCAAACCAGTATTGAAATGGCTCCATTTGAAGCGTTGGATGGAAGAAAATGTCGTTCACCATTTTATTGGGATGATATATCGGAGGTACCTGAATTGGGACCAGATTTGATTAGAGAAATGACTGAAAAGTGAAATTGATTCAGCAGAAAATGAGAACGGCACAGCATAGAAATGCCAAATATGCAAATACCAGACGTAGGCCTTTGTGTTTTGGAACAGGGGACAAAGTATTCTTGAAAATATCTCCTTTCAAAGATACAATCAGATTTGGTAAACGAGGAAAATTGTTTCCGAGATTTATTGGGCCTTATGAAATTCTTGAAAAGATAGGTGATCTCTCTTATCGACTGGCATTACCTCCATCTCTGGCCGGTATACATGATGTCTTTCATGTATCCATGCTAAGGAAATATTTACCTGATGTATCTCATGTTATTCCTACTGATGAAGCGGAACTCGATGAAACTCTGAGTTATTTTGAACAACCGATACAGATTCTTGATCGAAAAGAAAAACAATTCCGAACAAAGATTATTCCGTTGGTGAAGATTCAATGGAATCGACATGGAGTTGAAGAAGCTACGTGGGAAGTTGAGGAAGATATGAAACAACGATTTCCTTATATTTTCCAATGAGGTTAGTTTTATTCAGATTCTGTTATCTCATTGTTCGTATGTGCATATAGAGATTACTGACGAGTTCGAGGACAAACTCACGTTTTAGAGGGGGAGAAATGTAATGCCCGAAATTATTATATAGAGATTTTGTAAATTCGAAGGTTGGACGTCAGATTTTGATGAGGTCTGATTGTGGATTTTTGGATTCTTCTGGAAATGTTATGCTTCAAATTGAAATTCTTCCAGGTGAAATCTGGTTGATTCGGTGTTGAATTAATGAATCTTGGAAGGAATCTGATTTTCCTAGTGATGGGAGGTAAAACGCTATAGTTTGGGATGAAATCTGGTATTCTGGAGGTGATTGTGTGAATTATTACGAATGCATGAGAAACGTCGTTGTTCTGATGAGATCTGGATGGTTGAGAGTGAAACGCTGCCGTTTTGATGAAATCTGGTGCGTTGCGTGAATTATCACGAGCATATGATGAAACGGTATCGTTTAGAGAAAGCTGGTAGAATCTTACCAGTTGTCGATATGTTGTCGTTTGAAGGGAACCAGTAGAGGCACTGTTATGAGGAATCTGGTATAGCGAAAACCAGATGTCAACACTGGTCAACAATATTGTTGAGGGTGCTCGCTGATTTTACTTGAGTGACGTCGTTTCGTTAATCGGTCAATGCGTGTAAAAGAGAAGTCTGGTATCAGCTTTTGCGCAGGCGCGAGAGTTAACAGGAAAGCGACACGTGTCGGTCAATCTCCCGAAATTGACCTCTGGTATTGGGCACAAGTCAGTCGTTGCACTCTTGTGAAATCCGAACCAGTCGATGCCATGTTGCGATGTCGTTTGGATTAATTGATGCGGCGACGTTTTGATATTGACGAAATGTTGCGACTGGATATTATTGCAACAGATAAACATCAGCTGAGAAATATGGTTAACGATATATATAACAGTTAGAATCTGGTTTCAAGCGGTTGATGTGTATCCTATTCTGGTATTTAAATACTCAGCATGACACGTGGAATTCATACTGATTACGTTGGAAATTCCGTAGAAAATGGAGATCTTTGCTATAAATAAGATTGAATTCGAAATCCTTGTGACTGTTGTTACAGATATCGAAATTCGAGTCTGTGAGTTACTGGGAACACTTGCAACAAAGCTGAAGTGATATTGAAGCATTCGAACAGAGTAACGAAGGTATAACTTGACAGTAAGAGTCAGGTATTAGATTACTCAAGAATGAGGTTTCTTGAGTTATCCCGATGAATCACATACTGGTTAATGATTGTTCTTGATTTAGAACTTGAATTGTATGTGTCGATCCATCACAGGTAGTGGATCTTTTATATTTGCATGAGATTGCATAATACGAAGAGAATATGAATTGATTCTAATGCCCAGGACTGAGATGACCTGATTTTTGAATCCTGAGTTGGGTTCGATAGATGGATATCCATGTCAAGATCGGATACGAATCTTGATGGCATTGATGTGAAATGGAATCAATTCTGAAGCGAAGAGTTGAGATAGATTCATTGCATTTTAGAATTGATATATGTTGATATGCATTTGTTGCTGTTATTACATATACCTGTTGATTATACTGAGATGATTCTCACCGGAGTTTATCCGGCTGTTGTTTTGTGTTGTATGTGTGCATGACAACAGGTAGAAGAGAGCTGAATTAATGGGGCGAGGGTAGTGAGAGCTGGCTACCTAGGAGAAAGACGACCAATAAGAAGAAGTACTAGGGATCTGCTGCTAGTATAGTTATTGAATAATTAGCGTTGGTGTTTGATGAAATCTGGTTTTGTAGTTACTGGTCAGATCTTGTATTGATAAATATAAAATGTAATAACCGTTGTACTGTTCAGTTTTGTTTAGTATGAATAAACAACTTGTAGGAAGTGAACGTTGCTATACTCTGTTATATACGACCAGCTGTTGCGAGCCAAATTAAAAAAAAAAACTTACCAGATTTCACTTATTACACATGTTAGTTAATTAATCGCCCATAAGATGAGATTAGAAGAATAATTGTGAGAAGAGAGTCTCACAGGATTAGTGGAGGCGACGTCGTTTTGATTAGCGCTAAGGGGACCAGCCGTTGCATGTGTTTAGTTCGACAGATTTGCTGACGTATGTGTAACTACATCGTTTTATTTAGTTGAAACGCTGCATTTTGGGTATCGCGTCTAGTACCAGTCTCAAGGATCTGTTGCGTTGTTTTTATCCAGTAGCTGGTTTCGGGTGACCAGCTGTTGATAGATATGATGACGTGTGTTGCGCGACGTCGTTTTGTTAAGTCTATGCGACACCGTTTTGATTAGTGATGTTTGAAAGATTCAGCAGTTGGTTTGTCTTGCAACTGCTGGTTGGGTTTTAGGTTTTCGACTGGTTTTGTTGGTGGTATCTGCTGACAGTGATTGGGAAGTGTATTTATTAGAAGACTTGGTCTTCGACTGGAATATAGATTCCCATACTTAGCGATATTTTCCCCGATTGTTGTTCTTCGCTTCGAACCCTAGAATACTGTTCACCGTAGCTTTTCTACCGTAGATTCTCGTCGTTTCCCGCCTCTGTTTTGAGCAAGACCAGTGGCGCTGAACGCCCTGAGAGTTTCTCTTTTGATTGATACCATTCTCGGAGGCTGTTGTTAGCTGGAAGAAGGATCGCGAAGCTGCTATCTTTGGCAGTGTGTTTGTACGCGCAGGTAGCCTTTCGGTTTTAGCTTTGAGATATTGTTCCTAGCCTTGAATTAAGCTTCCTGATAAATTGTATTTAGTGGGATTAGCCGCTGGTTGAGGGTATGACTCCCAGCAGTGCTTTCGGTGTATTAGTGTCCCTGTGATTTATGCCATGTGTGCTTCGACAGGTTGAAATCCAGATTTCTCGGGACCCTTGTTTGCGGTAATTGTTGCACAGCATTAAGGTACGGATTTGGAGCTTGTATTACAACAGGGTTATGGCTTGGATAGAGCGTGAGATTGCTGTTTTTGGAATGGCTGTGCCTAGTTGTTGTCCTGGTTGCGGACTGTGTATGCTTATTGTGTTTAATTGTTGTATATGTTTATATGCTTGTGTTCCAGCATGTTGCATACACGCATGACATTCCATTTCAGTTGTTGCAGCCATTCTTTGCCTCGTTGTTGCTGATCTGTTCTTACCAGGATGCGAGGGCGAGCGGTGATTCCGCACTCTCATCTCCCTGCTGGGATTTGTTAGCCCCTATGCGCCGAGTGGTGAGCTACCACAGTTCATAGGTTGGGCAACGACAGGTTGAGCGATTGATGCATCTGGTATTGGTGGGTGAGTAGGGGCGAGTGGGTAGCTCCCATACTCCTGCACTCATCGTGGCCACATATTCTATTGCAGATTTCATTGAGCTATGCATTGCGTTCTTTGGCTTCCCTTCCTTGGTTGTAGCCTTCGGCCCTTGTCCCCTCATCACATGCATAGAATCTGCATACAGTTCATAGGTTGGGCAACGACAGGTTGAGCGATTGATGCATCTGGTATTGGTGGGTGAGTAGGGGCGAGTGGGTAGCTCCCATACTCCTGCACTCATCGTGGCCACATATTCTATTGCAGATTTCATTGAGCTATGCATTGCGTTCTTTGGCTCCCTTCCTTGGTTGTAGCCTTCGGCCCTTGTCCCTCATCACATGCATAGAATCTGCATTTTATTCTTGTTGTTTACTGCTGTTTTATAGTTGCTCTCTGTACTGGGGTTTGACCCCATGTCCCTCTGGGCTTGATTTGTTTTCCTTGTTGTGTTGTTTTCAGGGAACCAAGGTTTCACAGCTAGTCGTTGGTTTAACCCAGCTGGAGGTGCCCCAGGAGGTGGTTAGAGTGTCCCAGTTATGTATATTATTTATATGCACTGGTATCACCTCGGGTGGGATGTCCCGGGTGATGCTTAGACTATGTTGGGCAGGGGATGCCATTTTCTGTGCTGTTTGGTTATTTGTTGTAACCTTTGTTGATCTTGTTTGTAAACTGGGATTACTTTAAGTATCGTTGTATTTTAATTATATTGTTTTAAACCCGTCAGGCCAAAAGCGAAAATTTTACCCACTTTTTAATAGATTCCGCATTGTGTTTGTATGATTTTACTCTGTTATGAGCACGAGGCCTGACACTTTGTCTGAGTGTAAAGACGCTGTGATAGAAAGGTCCTGAGATCATCAAGAGAGGCAGAAAGCTCGGTAGTAACAGCTGGTAACGAGAACTGATTATCTGTGGTGTCATCCAGAGAAAGATCATCGGAGTTAAATCGCATAGGAGAGTCAACAGTGGGAATTTGAGAGTCTGGTCGCTGAACCATATCTACCTGTACATTAGGATCAGAAACTAAAACTAACGGCACTGAAGACGGTTCTCTATGTACACTTGGTTCTGTCTCCACCTCTTGGAAAGAATGTAAGGAATCAGACTTGGGAGATGGAGAACGGTAAACTGTAGAACCATCAAAGAAACTAAATCTATCTCTGGAGTGCTCTGTAATTCTGACTGTACAACTGAGTCGTTTAAATAACCTACAAAACTGTTAGTATCTAAACCTTGTTGAAAGACAGTGCAAAAGTTGGTAGGGATCCTCGCAAAAGCATCGAATACCGAACTATAAACAACTATATTCTGCAAGAATTTAAACCACTAACTGGGCGCAGGCAACCAAACATGCTATATCGAATCACATCTGTACAAACTCTAGCCCAGCCCCATGATTGGATTAATGATGACGCAACCCCCCAATACTGAACAGGCTCTATAAAGTAGCCATGCGGAACAAAATTGTCTTCAATTACTCGTTCTGGAAACTGTTTCTTGTTCACAAAAATAGATAACCTGCAACTGCTCCTCCAATAGTCATTGCCCTATAGGGGCGTCCAAGTCCCATCAACTAGAATCATCGGTCGTACCCAACAGGTGGATTTGGCCAGAGAGAAAAATTGGGCAAGAACAGCACCACTACCGGCAGCAGAATCAACAACAGATTGAGAAGAGCTTGGTAGATCCATTATTATGCCATGTTCTTGCTGCTGCGCTTGTAGTTCTTAAAAAGATTTATTGTGTGCAACAGACAGAAGATCAATAATTTGAGAAGTCATTTCTGTCCATGGTTGGCCTGGAGCAAAATATTTCCGGTGTGAGTCCAAAAATTTCCTCAGAAGCATTTCTCGATACCTGGCAAGAATGAACATGCGTCTCCTGACAGCGGTCTCCAAAGAATCCGCCTCTGCCCAAATCAACATACGTTTTTCCTTTTATTTTAGTTCCCTCAAAGATTCTAAATCAGATAACTTATTAAGGCTAAAAGAATGAAAGAATTCAACTACATCTTGCATAACCTGGTCACGCATATGTACAAGAAAGTCGACATCTCCGCAGATCAACTGAACCATTTCTCTGGCTGGGTTCCCTTTCACAAACTCATCTTCTTCCAAGGGCTCCTTCCCTTTATCATGAGTAGAGATCCGAGGGAGACTGGCATAGTACCAGTCTCTGTCTTGCACTTCATTGATCTCTATTGAAGAACCAAATCTAATCTTGGTAACTTCAGCGGCAGTAACTGATGGAAGCATCATATTGTCTGAAATTTGCATCAGCAGATCATCAATATACATCAGCTCTTCATCAGTTTGGTTGCTGCCGACAGCTCTCTCAAAGGCCTTTGCAACCACAACATCCTTACTGCCCTCAGCTTTTTCAACAGTCTCTTTCTCAACACTTGTCTGCAACGGCTGTGCATCTGCAACTGTTTCAGCTGTTCCCTGTTCTCTATCCAAAACTCTATCTGATTCAATCAACGGCTCAGTGTCCCTAGAAACAAAATCCTCAAACCACTGCTCTAAATCATCAGCATTATCAGTCTCAAGATGTGCAGTGTCCGTGAGTACTTGTGCAATAACATCATCAACGTCATCAGCAACTGACACAGTGTCTTTCTCAAAAGTGTCAGCAGATGGTTCGACGCTCTGTTCCTCAATAGTTTCCTCTACAATTTCCTTAACAGTTTCCTCTACAGTAACTTGCTGCTCAACATTCTCAACAGTTTCAACAGTTACCCTCTCCTAATCATTTTCATCATCAGAACCCTTTGGCATTACCAACCTCCTCTTCTTTGATACACGTTTTGGGGGAGAGGCTTTGCTTTTCATCGTCCGCCTCTTCTTTGGAATTGCGGCCTCATCTCCCATAACAGTTGGTCGTTTCTTCGACCCAACAACTTCAGTAACCACCTCCACTGGTGCCTCACCTGTGGATTCAGATTTCTTCTTTGATTGAGATTTCCTTTTCACAATCGCCACTGGACCCATGCCTGGCTCATCAGATTTTCCACGAGCATCGATGGTCTCGTTCATGGTAATATAAGTGTGGACTGTCTTCATAGATAGAATCTTCATGGAAGGGAAGGGCATCACTTCACCCACCGTTACTGCAGGGTTGCTCTTCAATAACACACAGATTTGTGCAGTAAATCCCCTGGCCCGCTTAAGGGTTCTGTCTACCATTTCCTTCAGAATCCCAAATAAAATCTTTCTCCAATTCACTTTTATGCCAAAATGGATGGCAGTCGTCGTAAAAAATCGTTCATTTGTAACAACATCAAATGAACCGGCCTTCACTGTAATTGCCTTGGCCAGAATATCGTTCAGCAGCCTGAACTCATATTTCATCAGCCTCTTTTTGCCATGGGAGGATACAGGCTCGCCAGATTTAGAAAAGATGCTCCTCGCATCATATACCAATTCCTTGGGCACCTCAGAAAAATCCACCAAACCCTCTGTCGGCAACTCAAACACCTCTGCAAATCGGGGCTGAGAGATAGCAAAAAACTTGCCTGAGATAGCACCGGTGATGTCGCCGTCTTGCACTAGGGCTGTGTCAAAGAACTGCTCCAACTCTTTCTCATACAGGACTGACTGACAACCCAAAAAACCTGCACAGACCACTGGCCTCCAGAGCCCTAAACATGGTCACCATTCCTTCTTTGTCTGTGATTTCTAGAACTGATTCAAAGTTAACTTGGAGTGCGCTAGTGATGAACGATGATGCCATTGCAGTAGATTGAAAGAGTGCGAAAATTCCTGAAATAGATTGTCTACAAAAGGAAATACGAGAGCACGAGAGCAAGTATCAGGCCTCATGCTCACAACAGAGATAAACCACGCAAACACAAGCGGAAGCTACTAAAAAGCGGGTAAAATTTTTGCTTTTGGCCTAACGGTTTAAAACAATATAATTTAAAATAGTGCGATACTCAAAATATGATCCCAGTTACACAAAACCAACAAAGGCTACAATCCCACGACAAACAGTACATAGACATGTATCAAGTACCTGATAACAACCACAACTGAATACCACAAGATACAACAAAGCACAGGGCCTGGCTATCTGTACTGATACATATAAATATGCTATACGCTACTGGGATACTCTAACCACCTCCCGGGGCACCTCCAGCTGGGTTAGCTCCACGACCAGCTGAATAACCTGAACAACAACACAGGCAAACAAAACAAACCAAGCCCCAGAGGGACATGGGGTCAAACCCCAGTACGGAGAGCAACTATAAAACAGCAGTAAACAGCAAGAATAAAATGCAGATGCTATGCATGAGACAAGGGACAACAGCCGAAGGCTACAACCAAGGAAGGGAGCCAAAGAACTCAAGCACAACTCAACGGAATCTGCAACAGATATGTGGCCACGGTGAGTGTAGGACATGTGGGCGCTACCCACTCACCCCTACTCGCACACCCTCACCAGATGCATCAACAGCTCAGCCTGCCGTTGCCCAACCTATGAACTATGGTAGTTAACCACTCGGCGCATAGGGGCTAACAAATCCCAGCAGGGAAATGAGAGTGCGGAATCATTGCTGCCCTCGCATCCTGGTAAGAAAACAGAGCAACAACAACGAAAAAATGGTTGCAATAGCTGAAATAGAATGACATGCGTGTATGCAACATGCTGGACAACAACAAGCATAAATCATTTGCACAACAGCAATCGTACACGACAATAATTCACAGCCATCTCAAAAAATAGCAACCTCACAAGGGCAACTATACACGGCAGCAACAAAACCAGCAACTACAATTTATCCAAGCCATACACACGCTACATTTACAAGCTCCAATCTGTACCTTCCAATTCTGTGCAATGATTACCACAACTAAAGCCCGAGAGATCTGAGTCCTGAAACCTGCTAAAACACACGCACGAACAATTCAGGAACGCTACGCAGAACTCACGACAATTCATGGTTTGGGGAGCAAATCTCAACCAGCCACTATCACCCTAAAACATCTTAACAGAAAGCTTAAATAAAGGCTAAGGCTAAGATCTTAACAGAAAATTGAAGTTCTACCTGCATGCACAAACACACGGCCGCTGGACAGCAACTTCACGATCTACAAGTAGCCAATAACAGCCTCCAAAAGTGGTATAGGATGAAAGAGCTTCATGAGAGGAGTCCAACGCTACCTCAAATGTCCAAAATGGTGGCCGGAAGCAACGGGAATCGCCGGATAAAATCACGATGAATAGTACTCTAGGTATGGGATCTGCTAATTGGAAACGAAGACCAAGCCTTGATTCTTATATACACGCGAGAAATCTGCTTAATTCTGAAACGCACAACAGATTCCACATCAATCGCTCGCTTGCACTAAACAGCGCTCAAAACTCCAAAACGACGTTGCGCAACACTCGCAGGAGAAGTCTGGAAAGCTATCACTACCGCTAGAGAAATATGATCGATCAAACGCTAAACACTAATTCTCGCGCAACAGATCTCTCCGTCAAGCGTTAACTAAAACTACGTCGCACAACACCCGCGCCACGCCTAACAGATCTCTCCCGCGTGCATCATATCTCACAAACAACGCCAAGCCTAAACGACACCGTTTTAACTCATCTAAACGACATCGAATAACGCTCAACACAAAACACGCTGAGGCAGACCTATACACATTAGCGCATCAGATCTCTCCTTCCTACGAGACATCCATACTTCACGAAACGACGGCGTATTGATCTTTCTCTACAAAATACGCGCTGCGACCAGATTCCTCAAGAAATCCGAACATATCTCACACAAAATCAGATTTCTCCTCAAAAACTCAAAAATACGAAAACTTCCAGAATTGCTCTAAATGTGAAATCTGACCCGAAAATGCAAACCAAAACTTCAAACAGAAATCTGAACCATCAGAAATTCTTAAAAACCGATTAATCCAACAATTAATCTTTATTAATTTCAGGTCTCACATTTCTCCCCCACTAAAAAGGATTTCGTCCTCGAAATCAAACAACAATTCTGAAAATACAACGCAACAACAGAAATCCAAAACAGAAATTCGCCTAACACATGGCCAAGAGTTCAAGATAACTGAGTAAACAACTAACAACATTTACGGAAAATAACAACCAGAAACTACTAACTACTGGAAATCTAGCATAACAGCTACTTGAACAGATGCGGCCACTCGCGTTGCATCTTTTATTCCAGCTCCCAAGTAGCTTCTTCCCTACCATGTTTGCTCCATTGCACCATTACCAACGGATGGTTTTATTCCTCAATTGTTTCTCTTTTCTGTCTAGGATCTGCAAGGGATACTCCAAGTAGCTCAACGTCTGATCTAGCTCCACCTCGTCAGTTCTCAGCACATGAGACGGATCTGGATCGTACTTCCTCAACATGGAAACATGAAAGACGTCATGTAGATAATTCCGATGGCAACAACAGTCGATACGCTAAAGGGACAATCCTCTCAACAATTTCATACGATCCAACGTAACGAGGGGCTAACTTTCCCTTGTGTCCAAAGCGCATAACACTGCGAAACGGGGAAACTTTAAGGAATACCTGATCACCAACCTGAAACTATAGAGGTCGACGCCTCTTATTTGCATAACTGGCTTGGCGATCCTGGGCAGATTTCATCCACTGTCGAATTAGATCCACATGATCCTTCATTTACTGCACAAAGTCTGGGGCAGATAGCTACTTCTCCCCCACTTATTCCCAACATACTGGCGATCTGCACTTCCTGCCATACAAGGCCTCAAACGGAGCCATACCAATCGTCACTTGATAGCTTTTATTGTAAGAAAATTAAACCAAAGACAACGCGTCTTGCCAGCTACCACCAAAATCCATAACAACAGCTCTCAACATATCCTCCAACTTCTGGATAGTTCTCTCAGATTGGCCATCTATCTGGGGATGATATGTTGCGCTCATAGCCAACCTGGTACCCAAAGCTGCTTGCAGACTCTTCCAAAACCTGGAAGTGAACCTTGGATCTCGGTCGGAAACGATCAAAACAGGCACACCGTGCAGTCTAACCACAAAATCCACATACACTTTCGCCATTTTCTTCAACGAGAACGTCATTTCATAGGGAATAAAATGTGCAGACTTCGACAATCGGTCTATAACCACCCAAATAACATCGCATCCTCTGTTGGTACGAGGCAGATGCGTCACGAAATCCATCGCTATGTGCTCCCAATTCCATTGGGGCACTTCTAAACTTTGAAACAGACCATCGGGTCTCATCCTTTCGGCCTTAACCATCTGACAGTTCAAACAACGAGCGACAAAACCAGCAACATCACTCTTCAGGCCAGCCCACCAGAAGTGCGGCTTCAAATCATGGTACATCTTTCGTACACCAGGATGAACACTGAGTCTACTGCAGTGCGCTTCCCGAAGGATCTCCTCCTTCAAATCAATGAGGTTAGACACAACCAGCCTTCCACGAAACCTCAAGCAACCATCAGAAGAAACAGAATAATCTTCAAGTTCTCCAGCCCTGACCTTCAACTTCAACTCGTGGATGGAAGGATCAGTCCTTTGAACTGCTCGAATTGTTGAAACAATCTGTGGCTCCACTTGGAAGGAAGAAACCACAACACAATCCTCAGCCGAGTAAAATCTCCAACCAGTAGTTTAAGATGCTCCTGGTCCTTGGAAATATACAACGACGCAAGCATCTCACCAGCCTTCCTGCTCAAAGCATCGGCCACTACGTTCAATTTCCCAGGCTGATACTTGATCTCGCAATCAAAGTCCTTTAGCAGCTCCATCCACCTACGCTGTCTCATATTCAAGTCAGGCTGCGAAAACAAATAGTGCAAAATCTTGTGGTCCGATTACACCACAAATTGCTCGCCATACAGGTAGTGACGCCAGATCTTCAACGCAAAAACCACCGCTTCTAGCTCCAAATCATGAACTGGATAACGAGTCTCATGCGGTTTAAGTTGCCGCGAGGCATACGCAATGACTCGACCATTCTGCATCAAAACACAGCCCAGCCCACTGAGCGAAGCATCGGTACAAACGACGTAACCACCTGATCCAGACTGCAGAGCCAACACAGGTGCAGTAGTCAATTTCTCCTTGAGCAATTGAAAGGCATTCTCGCATTGCTCAGTCCACACAAACCGTTTGTCCTTCTGCGTCAGTTGAGTCATCGGCCGAGCTATACTAGAAAATCCTTCAATGAAGCGACGGTAATAGCCAGCTAGACCCAAGAAACTGCGAATCTCCGACACGTTCCTGGGATGCTCCCAGTTCAAAACAGAATCAACCTTACTGGGATCCACAGAAATCCCCTCGGTTGAAATAACATGACCCAAGAATACGATGCGATCCAGCCAAAACTCGCACTTGGAGAATTTAGCATACAACTGCTGGTCCCTCAACGTCTGAAGGACAATTCTCAAATGCTCCCTTGTGCTCCAAAGGCCCAAACGGCATAACCAGGAAATCAAAGTGCCCGTACCTAGTACGAAAAGCAGTCTTTGCGACATCTTGATCTCTTACCCTCAGCTGATGGTACCCCGAACGTAGATCAATCTTCGAGTATACAGCATACCCTTGCAACTGGTCAAACAAGTCGTCGATCCTCGGCAACGGGTATTTATTTTTAACAGTGGCTTTGTTCAACTGGCGGAAATCAATGCACATCCGCATCGAGCCATCATTCTTCTTCACAAACAATATGGGCGCTCCCCACGGCGACATAATAGGTCTGATAAAACCTTTCTCCAGCAAATCGTCCAACTGCACCTTGAGTTCTCTCAACTCCGCAGGCGCCAAACGATACGGTGAACGAGAAATCGGAGTTGTGCCAGGCACCAGCTCAATGCTGAAGTCAATCTCCCTCCTCGAAGGAAAACCAGGAATCTCCTCCAGAAACACATCAGGAAAATGACGCGCCACGGGAACGTCGCTGAGCTGGACACGAGAACAAGAAGACGCATCCAAAGCGTAGATCATGAAACCAGCATTCCCTAAGGACAACAAGCTGAACATCTCCATTGCTGAGACTAACGGAATCTTCGATCGGGAATCCTGGCCGTAGAAGTCCCACTTCTCGCCAGACAAAGGCCTAAAACGCACGATCCCATGGAAACAATCCACGGAGGCCCTATAGCTGGACAACACGTCCATCCCAACGATGCAATCGAAATCCCACAACATCAGACGAATCAGATTTGCTACCAACACATGATCACCAAACCGCAAAACACCATCTAACAAAACCTCCTGGGAGAACAGGCTCACACCGCCAGGGGTAGAAACAGAAACAGCATCGCGCAAAGAACTGGTATGCAGACCATGCTCGATAACAAATGAATCAGAGATGAAAGAATGTGATGCGCCGGTGTCAAACAACACACGTGCAGAAAAGTAAAAAACAAGACAAGTACCTGCAATCACCCTGCTCGGCATCTCCTCCGCCTGCTCCCTAGTAATGACGTTCGCCTGAGCATGATGAGGTCCAGAATAGAATGGCTGAGACGACTGTCTGAATCGCGATGGACCAGGCTGCTGGAATGGCCTGAACTGAGTCTCACCCAACCGGGGCTGCTGAAACTGAGGGGAACGACCCCTAGATTGTCCTCCTCGACCCTGAGGCAAGGCTGCGGCTTGCTGCGATCCAGCTGAAGGACACACCCTAGCGAAATGTCCATACTGACAACAAATATTGCAAGAGCCCTGGACACCGACACACTGGGTCGATGGATGCTTGCCACCACAATAACCACAGAACTCAGCCCGAGAACCACTGCAACTCGAGCTACCTGAACCAGAAGAGCCCGAACCAGACTTCTTCTTGAACTGATGGCCGCGGGGTCAGAACCTCTAACGGCGAGAATGCTGTGCCACCTGCTGCTGCTGGGGCTGATGGGCTGACTAGGAAGCCTGAGAAGACTGCGCTCCCTGACTAGCGGAACGACCACCCTGCGCCACCTGTGACCTACGAGCACGACGACTCCTCAAACCTTCCTCGATATCAATAGCATTATCCACAGCTTCAGCATAAGTCTTGGGTTTTCTTGTCAGCACCATCTGATACAGCTCCTCGTTCAAACCCTCCAGAAATATAGTCCTCTTGGCCCTCTCCCGGCCATCAACGTGCGGAAAATATGCAAACAAAGAAGAAAACGTCTGAGAATACTCACGAACAGACATCGTACCTTGCTCCAAATTATCGAACTCCCGTTCACGGGCGTTCACGTAAGACTCAGGGACATACTCTTGCCTAAAGGCAGCACAGCAGATATCCCAAGTGATCCCAACACCGGTCCCCACCAAGGTACTCGAAGCGCCTCGCCACCAGTGCTCTGCACTCTTCCTCAGCTGAAAGGTCGCCATACTCAGCCTGAGCTCGTCATCATACTGAACCCGGTCGAACAAACCGATGATGTGATGAAGCCATAAATCTGCATCCTGGCTAGACTCGTCACCATTAAAGACCTGGGGATTCATCCGTTGGAACCTAGCCATAATAATCTCCATGCTCTCCACAGGAGCAGGCAAGTAACCTACTTCATCCTCTTCGTCACGTCTACCACGACCACGACGAGGAATACTACGCCGATCCTCATTCTGTCCTGCTGATTCCTCAAACTGCCCCTTCCTCTAGCTCTACGTCTAGGCGGCATCTACGAAGGCACTAAACAGGATAAGAAAAAACAAAACAAGTACAACATAGATAACATATAACACAAATATATGCAACACATAATCACATAGTCAAGCACATGCAACACACGACACCGTGCCTAGACTCAAGTGTGATCAAAGAAATCGAGCTTATCTCAGCTTAAGCTCTGATACCAAAAATGTCAGGCCTTGTGCTCACAACAGAGATAAACCACGCAAACACAAGCGGAAGCTACTAAAAAGCGGGTAAAATTTTTGCTTTTGGCCTGACGGTTTAAAACAATATAATTTAAAATAGTGCGATACTCAAAATATAATCCCAGTTACACAAAACCAACAAAGGCTACAAGCCCACGACAAACAGTACAACATAGACATGTATCAAGTACCTGATAACAACCACAACTGAATACCACAAGATACAACAAAAGCACAGGGCATCCCCTGGCTATCTGTACTGATACATATAAATATGCTATACACTACTGGGATACTCTAACAATTAATCTTTATTAATTTCAGGTCTCACAGCAAAAAAGCAAAGAGTGTAATTTTGCACAGAAAATATTAGCGAAAATGGAAACACCGTAATTAAAGACGATGAATGCGAAAAGTTAAGAGATAAAAAGATGTAGATGTGATAGTTAGCATGATGTCAACATGTGTCAATCATCCGACGGCGCGTACAATATTTGGAAAAGATTTTGAAAACATTTTACCCGTACAGGAAAAAGTTAAAAACGACACGCCGAAATCTTAAATCGTCACAACTAAGGGAAACTGTTTAATGTATCACAGGGATGGAACGGAATATGATGACATATAAGAATTAGTTGTGAATAGGAGATATCTGTTTATGTTCAAATTTCTCCTATTTAGCTGACGACACGCTTAAAAAATCAGATTCCTTGTTCCCCCTTCGACAGATATTCTTCCAAAGGTAGAACTTACGTAAGCAACACTGTTCCCCCTGAACAGAAGACTAGAAGCAGTGCTATTCAACCTGCAAAAATTGTTAATGCACAGAAAATTTTATGGCAGTTCTAAGAGACCTAATATGTTTCTAAAGTAAGAAAACTTAGCGTCTGGTAGAGGCTTTGTGAAGATGTCAGCTACTTGCTGCTCGGTCGACACATACTCCAACCAGACGTCTTTTTTCAGCATGTGGTCCCTTATGAAATGATGCCTGATGTCGATGTGCTTTGTTCTGGAGTGCAGCACAAGATTCTGGGTGATCGCTATTGCACTGGTGTTGTCACAGAGAATAGGCGCTTTAGAAGCATCAATGCCATAGTCCTTCAGCTGATGTTGTATCCAAAGTATTTGAGCACAGCAGCTGCCAGCAGCTAGGTACTCGGCTTCAGCTGTGGACTTTGCAATGGACGTCTGCTTCTTACTAAACCAGGAAATCAACCGATCTCCCAAGAATTGACAAGTCCCACTTGTGCTCCTGTGATCAATCCTACATCCTGCGTAGTCTTCATCACTATAACCAATTAGTTGAAAGCCTGAGTATTTGGGATACCAAAGACCCACGTTGGAAGTACCCTTAAGATATTTAAGGATTCTCTTAACAGCTAAGTAATGTGATTGCTTTATCTCTGCTTGGAGTCTATCACACATACGGACAACAAACATGATGTCTGGCCTGCTAGCAGTTAAGTAAAGCAAAGAGTCTATAATACCACGATACAGTGATACCTCTATGGCAGTTCCAGCTTCATATTTATCCATATTTATTGAAGAGCTCATTGGAGTAGCTGCTGCTGAGCAGTTGTCCATGCCAAAATTTTTCAGCAGTTCTTTCGTCTACTTAGCCTGGTTAATGAAAATTCCATTCTCCTAGCTGTCGAACTTGTAGGCCCAGAAGAACATCAGCTCCCCCATCCATGCTCATCTCGAACAGTTCTTTCGTCTACTTAGCCTGGTTAATGAAAATTCCATTCTCCAGCTGTCGAACTTGTAGGCCCAGAAAGAACATCAGCTCCCCCATCATGCTCATCTCGAATTTATCCTGCATAAGCTTGGAAAACTTCTAGCACAATTTGGGTTTAGTTGACCCAAAAATTATATCATCAACATATATTTGAACTAATAAGACATGGTCAGATTTAACAAATTTAAACAACGTATTATCAACTGTGCCTATTGTGAAGTCATGCTCGATTAGAAACTTAGACAGTGTATCATACCAAGCTCTGGGTGCTTGCTTCAACCCATATAGAGCTTTATCCAACTTATATACATAATCTGGATGTGTATGATTTACGAAACCAGGAGATTGTGCAACATACACTTCCTCTGTTAAGATGACATTTAGAAAGGCACTCTTAACATCCATCTGAAAGACTTTAAAGTCTTTAAATGCAGCATATGCAAGAAACATGCGGATGGCTTCTAACCTAGCTACTGGTGCAAATGTTTCATCGAAATCTATTCCTTCCATTTGTCTAAATCCTTGACAACCAGTCTAGCCTTTTTCTAGTTACTACACCATCCTCATTCAGTTTATTTCTAAAGACCCATCGAGTTCCTATGACTGAATGATTAGAGGGTCTAGGTACAAGTTTCCATACGTTATTGCGCTTAAACTGATTTAATTCTTCTTGCATTGCATCTATCCAACTTGGGTCAGCTAAGGCCTCATCTATCATCTTAGGTTCTATATGCGAAAGAAATGCGGAATCAAAATGATCATGAGATAGTTGGCCTTGTGTGCGAACAGGAGATTGAATGTTACCTATGACTTGCTCAGGTGGATGATTTTTATTCTACCAAAGATCAAGTCCAATTGGATTTGCTCCTTGTTCCCCCTGTGTCGCTGGCTGGTTTGCAACTGTTGGATCAGCTGACGCCAATGGATATTCTTCGTTGTTGGCTTGTGCATCAGATTCCAGCTGTGGTACTTGTTGTTCTAGATGTGTGCTTGTGTCAGCTCCTTGATCAGCTGTTGGTCTGGATACCACTTGACATGAAGTGCTCGCTACTGATGTGTCAGCTGTTGGTCTTGATACCAACTGATAAGCATTTGCATCTTGTGCATCAACTGTTGGTTTATGAATGATGGAATCTGTTTGCGCAACATCTGAAACATACTAAACCTCTAATTTTTTTTTTTTTGAAAGCAGACGTGGAATAACATTAAATAAAAGCTATAAATAATAAAACATAACTTCAGCATTAAAATAACATCTCAACGATCGTTAAAACAACTGCCAAAAAATCTTCAATCCACGTCTCATAAGCTAGCATAAAAATCAGAGTATTCAAAAACTGTTTGCGGAAAAACTGAACATGTTTAAAAGCAAATAACATGAAATAACTAAGCGGTCACGGGGTAACAGCCGCAGCGGAGCATCAGACGTCCTCACCGCCGGTCGGAGTAATATCATCAACATTATCATGCTCACCTGCACCATATAAACCTAGTGAGCCTAAAGGCCCAGCATGCTATATCCGTACATACAATAAAACCACATACAGGCACATAAGTATATGAATATAATTTTCATGACATGCGTGCATTAAAAGATCTTAAAACGTTAAATCATGCTGTAGTCGTACATAAATCATCATAACATATAGGTTAAGGCATAACATAATACATAACATAACTTAAAAGAACATGCGAGTCGTATCCATGAAGTGAGAGCCGTTAAATTCGATTGATCAATCTATAAACCAACGTACGTGGCGGTGTGGTTCACCCGACCTTACCTCGGGATCCCTATATGTCACACCTCTATGCTTGCCACTTCACCATGTCGTGATCACATGGATCCATAGGCTCATAATCGTTATACATTAACAGGGGATCCCCGGGCCCGGATACCCGGCTAACTCCCATCGTTACTTTGCCCCACAACACTTCAATTTCCCAAAAAATTTTCATTCATGCCTTAACATTCTTTAAACTTTCATGATGCATGCGTTTCATAAAAATCATGCGACTTAAAAATCTTGGCCCATCAATATATATTTAATTTTAGCGCGTTCGCATATCAGCCTCGGTCTCCCAGGTAGCCTCATCTACCGAGTGATTCTGCCACCGGACCTTGACCATCGGAATCCTCCGCGCTCTAAGCCTGCGCTCCTCTCGCGCTATCTGAACTGGTCGCTCCTCGAAAGATAAGTCTTGCGCCAACTGAAGCGGCTCAAAATCCAGCACATGAGATGGGTTCGGGACGTACTTCCACAACATCGAAATATGGAACACGTTATGACCTGCTGACAGACTGGGTGGTAATGCTACGCGGTATGCTAACGTACCAACCCTCTCCAAGATCTCGAACGGTCCAATGAATCTCGGACTGAGCTTGCCTCTCCGGCCGAAGCGCATCACGCCCTTCATAAGCGATATCCTCACAAATACATGATCCCCTACTGCCAACTCCAGATCTTGTAGCCTACGATCGGCATAACTCTTCTGACGACTCTGAGCTGTCCTCATCCGATCCCGTATCCTGGTCATAATTTCCGCTGTCTGCTGAACCAACTCTGGCCCT
>KQ999278.1:20452-32605 GCA_001598015.1 Dorcoceras hygrometricum
TGGGCAAGTCCGGAATTGTGATTCCGGAGCCACAATGGTTGTGTGCCCACGGCTAGCTGTATCCCTGAACCATTGAAGATCACACAAGTACTAGATTCGAGATTCCCGCACGGATACTCAGCTCAATGTGTTGAGCACGAGAAGAGGATTTCGGGAAGTGCGACTTCTAAAAGTCAACAGGGGTCAAACCGAGGTTTCCCGCAGTTGAGGGGCAAAACGGTCATTTTGCACTGGGGTTCTGAAAAACGATTTTTCAGATCATATTATTCAGTTTTGGAAACTGATTCGATCGGTGCGATCTGATCGACGATCGGAGTTACGATGAAGTCTCGGTGGTGGAGATGAACTGAATGTTCATCGTTGGACCCGGGCCCGTTGGGCCGATCCAAGTCCAACACTTAAGCTTATTTAATTAAGCCTAAACCTAGACTTCAACATACTTGTTACAACACTAAACCCTAGCACTAGAAACCGCCGCCCCTCTCCTCTCTCAAGCCGCCGCCGCCGCCGTTGCCGCCTTCTTCGCCGGAAATTTTTTCCGGCCAATTCGACGAGGAGAATCCGTTCATGCAGATCTCGTCAGTCCTTCTAGTGCAGGCTGACGAAGAAGTCTCGTTTCTGGTCGTGCACCGGATTGGCGATTTCTACCGCAATCTACCGAGAAGAGCCGACGTTATTGTAACTACGGTTGGAGCCAGGCACAAGTGCCAGCAAGATAGTCACCTAAACATCCTATGAATGTCGTAGTTTGTTATTGTATTTTTCGTATTGATCGTCTCCCGGCATCTGTTTTCTGTTCTTCCGCTGCCTAGCCGGGGGGCATGATCCGGATCCCCAACAAGGATCGTATTCATTGTTAAGTATATTCGACAGATCTTGTAACAGTACTTTCATCGTTGCTGACACCAGATTTCGCTACAGTATTGTTTTTGGAAACAGTGCGAGTAACGTTTGCTATCGACAGTTTTCGTAACAGTTAGTTCAACATGACATCGTTTGTTTTCAACAGATTCGATGACGTCAGCCACAGTAGAAATATCAGAGATCATGACGTCACCATCAGATCTAACTTCAATGGTTATATAACAGATTCGATGACGTCAGCTAAAGTAGAGGAACATATTTGATGACATCATCATTGCTGAATATTTGCAAGTGGTTTAATTTTGTTTACCGCGACAGATATCTTAATAGTAAGGAACTATTCATTTGTCTTCAACAAAGAAAGATCTGTCGACAGAAATGGTTTCAGGCGCAAGCATAAAGTTGATTCAAATTCGATCGTATACTCAATTGGAAAAGATCGATGGCCAAAACAGAATCATTCAAATTGCCTGAAATTAAGGAGACGAGATTGGTACTAATTTTGGAAGAATAGTACACATTGGCAGAGGTCGTTACAACGGGATTACACATACATGGAAATCGAAAAATCTGCTCTGACGATACACGACTTACCATGTAGTGGAGCGGGATTGACGTTGAACAATTGTTAGAATTTCAAAAAGGATTTTGTTGCCTTATCGGAATTAATCGACCGTTGAACGAAGAGTACAAATAGCAGAAGTTTTAAATTGAAGAAAAACATTCGCCATCGCTATTGGTGAAACGCTGCCAAATTGCATTCTCAAGCTGTTCCTTATTGAAGCATACTTAAAGCTCACAAGACTCGAAGAACACTACTGCTGTTTTTCATTGATATACCTTCGAGTCATTCTCTGGTTCAACCTTTGAATCGAGTTTCTGTGTTTAGAAACCAGAGAAATTTACAGTCTCAAACACGTGCATTTCATTGTAATATCTTATTGAGTCTGTAACAAACGTGCTCTCAAAAGCCGTTTGAAAATATTATCAAAAGTTGTAAACGAACAGCTGCGTCTGCTTGGATTGGTGTGGAGATACTAGGAGTTCTCGTAGCTGCTGTTTGCGGGATCGGGTGTTTGTAGAAGGCCTACTTTCATCAAATCTTCTAGTGATACCTTCCGAGGAGGTAGAAGGGGAGACGTAGGACATTGAAGTCCGAACTTCCAGAAACAAATTCTGAACTCTTATCTCTTTATTTTACATTCTCGAATATTGCATTTACATATTATTACTGTTCACAAGTTAATTGGCCTTTTTCCGCACAAACATTGTTGGCCGAAAGACTTGCATAAAACTGAGATATCTTAAGTCTGGTAACTCGGACTTAAGTTAAGCCGTGCGTGTAAAACATTTTAAAAGATTTCAAAAATCGAAGGAGTTCATTCAACCCCCCCCCCTTCTGAACTCCTGTTCATATATTGATCCTATTTCTGGGACCATCAGTGCATGGTCTTCCACGAATTGATGTTGATGGGGAAGTATGTGAGGGATGCATGTATGGGAAGCAAAGCAAGAGGTCATTCCCTGTTGGTCAATCCTGGAGAGCAACTGAGCCGTTGGAGCTTGTACATGCTGATTTGTGTGGCCCGATGAGAACCGAGACACTAGCTGGCAGCAAATATTTTTTATTGTTTGTCGATGATTACAGTAGAATGAGCTGTGTGTATTTCCTCAAATTTAAGTCAGAAGCCTTTGGGCAATTTGTCAAGTTCAAGGCTCTTGTGGAAAAGCAGAAGGGTAGTAACCTGAAGATATTACGCACTGACAGAGGAGGGGAGTTCACTTCTATGGAATTAAATCAATACTGTGAGAAGCATGGAATACACAAAGAGCTGACTGCGCCCTACACCCCAGAGCAAAACGGAGTAGCAGAGAGGAAGAATAGAACAATTTTTGAAATGGCAAGAAGTATGCTAAAGAGTAAGGGACTGCTTTATAAATTTTGGACGGAGGTCGTGACTACTGCCATTTATTTGATTAATCTCTCACTAACAAAAGCCGTTATGAATAAAACTCCCTATGAGGCTTGGTCAGGTAAAAGGCCTTCTGTTGAGCATCTTAAAATTTTTGGGTGTATTGTCTATGTACTGATCAATGCAAACGAAAGACATAAGCTAGAGGAGAAATCAATTAAGTACATTTTCATTGGTTATTGCTCACAATCTAAGGCTTATAGGGTCTATAATCCAGCAACTGGTAAAGTGATTGTAAGCAGGAATACAGTGTTCAATGAGGAAGACAGTTGGCAATGGGAAGACAACAGAAAAGCTCCTGCATTTCAGATCGAAGATGACAGCAGGGAAACGAGAAGAATGACCACATCAAAATCAAACTCTTCCCTGAGTCCAGATGGCTCGAACTCAGTGAGCAGATTTAGTCCCACAATATCAACACATCAGGGCAGCGGCTCAAATTCATTCATTAGTGGTGCATACTCTGCAGAAGGAGATACAGACAATGACGATGATAGTGAGACACCTCCAAGGAAGGTCAGGTCACTTAGAGAGATCTATGAATCTTGCACATTAGCTCTCTACGCATCTGAACCCTCCACATATGAAGAAGAAGCAGAGAGGTCAGAGTGGAAACTAGCAATGGAGGAGGGAATGTTAGCAATTGAGAAAAATGAAACCTGAGTTTGGTTAATTTACCAAAGGATAAGAAGGTTATAGGTTTCAAATGGGTATTCAAAACCAAATATAATCCAGATCGAACTCTACTTAAGCATAAGGCAAGGCTAGTGGTGAAAGTCTACTCACAAAGGAAGGGGATAGATTTTGAAGAAACCTTCTCTCCGGTAGCAAGGTTTGAAACAATTCGGGTGGTACGATCAATAGCAGCATTCCTCAAGCTTTGTGTGTATCAACTTGATGTCAAGTCCGCTTTTCTTAATGGAGAAATAAGTGAGGAAGTTTATGTAGCTCATCTGGATGGGTTTGTTAATCAAGAGAGTCCAAATAATGTCTACAAACTTAAGAAAGCCTTATACGGGCTTAAGCAAGCTCCCAGGGCATGGTACATGAAAATAGATACATATTTTCTGCAATTTGGCTTTAAAAGAAGTTAAAATGAGCCAACAGTGTACATTAAGAGCTATGGGGAGTATGATTTCTTGTTAGTATGTTTGTATGTTGATGATATGATATATGTGGGGTCTAATAGCTCTTTAATTGCAGAATTTAAAAGTCAAATTATGCAGAAATTTAACATGACAGATCTAGTCCAGCTTCACTACTTCCTGGGAATGGAAGTAAGTCAATGTGAGGAAGGGATCTTCATATCTCAAAGGAAGTACGCAATGGATCTCCTAAAGAAATTCAGCCTGAATGGGTGCAATGTAGTAGAAACACCCATGAATGTGAATGAGAAACTTCAGGAGGATGATGGGTCCGAAGCGGCATATTCAAAAAAACAAACTACAGTTGCCTTATCGTCATGCGAGGCAGAATATGTAGCTGGGGGAGCAGCAACGTGTGAAGCCATTTGGATGAGAAAGCTCTTGCTTGACCTAGGCATGAAGCAAGAGGGGGCAACCGAAATTCACAGTGATAGTAGTTCTGCTATAGCTATGACAAAAAACCCAGTCTTTCATGGTCGAGCTAAGCATATAGAAATAAAGCGTCATTTTATAAGGGAGCTAGTAGCTAAGAAAGAAATCAGTTTGAAGTTTTGCAGAACAGATGATCAGATTGCTGACATCTTCACAAAACCATTGTCATACTCCAGATTCAGTTCTACGAAGTAGGCTTGGGATGGGGGAGTTTGAATCAAGAGGAGGTGTTACGAATGTGATTCAAACTCCCCAAACAGCTAAACTCCCCCAACAATTAGGAGGAAGTGGTCTTGATGGTTGTCTATAGTAAGTTCCTTGATTGTAGAAAATGTCATTAGTGATCCTTATTCAGTTGGATCATGATCCCACTTTATCATGTAATGTCCTGTTTTTTAGATGTTTAGTTATTCTAGTTTTGCTATTTATTCAGCTTATTTCCTCTGTCATTACATGCAATATATGTTCTGTAATCATCAATAATAAGAAAGCTTGTTTTTATCGTGTATCTTTTTTTTATCTTTTATAATTATCAAAGTTTTACAATATCATTCTGACAGAACCATCATATTTGTTAGTTTACTCTCCATAGGTTACCCTCTGTGTGGACTGATTTCTTGTCTTAACAATACTTGTAACTGACACACAGATGTGAGTATTTTTAATCAGGTTGATTAGGTTATTTAGAATAGGAGTCTCGGTTGACAGATGTTGTCAACCCTACTCTACAGATTATGTGTATTACTCAAAGTCATCTGTTAATATCCTTCTCGAAATAGAGGAAAGAATGACAGGTATTATGCGTATTGAAAAAAGTGATCAACAATTAAAAAACTCCTGACAAGAATGTAGCAGAACACGGTTAGAGTGATCACTTGGTCTCTTTCTGCATAAAATAATTTGTTGGTTGACTGAGTCCAGGAAAGTGGGAGAATGAGGAAGAAAAAATATTAAAAAAGGTGATCAAAATCCAGATCATGCAAATGAGAACTTAAGAAGAAGAGATAACATCCTTCCTGTTCAACGGCAACATACTAGTCTTTTATGTCTTGACACAAAAAAAATAGTTAAAGCAAGCACGCCGAGCCGGGATTTTTAATTGTTGATCATTTTTTATTCAATACATCATAAAGATAAAAGTAAAACTCATATTAGTTTGAACAATTCCTAATCTTTTATTTATGGTGTTTTGCTATTTATATTAGAAAATAAATAATAGAGAATTTAAAGATAATAAGTTTTTTAAAAAAAATAGTAACAGAAGAATATATAAATAAATTTCATAACTTTAATTATTATAAATCTGAATCAAACACTTGTTTAAGTAAAGATAAACATTAAAAAAATTATTAATACCTTTTCATCCTCCAACTGCAAACAAGATTCTCCATGATCCCGAGCTCATGAGATGATACAGACCCTCACCTCGGGTCTCACACATTTTTTTTTTGGTGTGGTCCACTCCCAATATGATAGGTGGACTGTTGGACCTATAGCATGAAACCTTAGATAGAACCCCAGTGACATAAATGTTTGATAAATGTTTATGCTCATTTTGTCAAGACGGATGGGATTAGATGAAATATGAAAGGATCATTAAAAATTTGTGCATGTAACAGTTTTTAAAAAGTTAAAAGATATGTGATCTAATCGATTAAATTTGGGATAAAATTAAAATGATATGTTTATCTTTTAAAGAAATTAATTCATATAAATAAATAAGAATATGAGAGATATTCTTATACTTTAATTAAATGATTTGATGATGTGTTATAAATTATCATTGCTTTGATTTATGTGCCCCCAATTATTACTGATTCGATTAATATATGATAAATAATACACTGATTGGTACGAACATGTGATGGAGCGCATAGCCAATCAGATAATATCAGACCAAACCTAACATCATTTAAGGCTTAGATCATATTAGAGCTTACTTGAGTTTGGACAACTCAGCAGAACTGAACAGAGTATGATTGACTGAGATCATACCAGAACAGCTTAGATTAGTCAACATTTTTATATAGCATATCAGATCGGGTATACAAGATTAGACTAGAGCTGATCAGAAAATGTTATCAGTTTAGACTAGGCTAGAGTATCATATCAGATCAGATAAGTTAGAGTAGATAAGATCAGAGCATTGCATTAGATCAGAGATATCTTCGAGGTATTGATTAAAGCAATGCATGTATAGTCGTTGAATAACTCAGGCTACAATCTAAACAAGAATAGAGTTGTTGAATTACGAGAATTGTCTTTTTTTACAGCAAAACGAATGATCATTTAATGTATCAGTACAAAGATTGTAAAGAGTATTAAATGCACATTTATTACTTGAAGGCAACATACGAGGATTCATCGGCTAAGTCTACTGGTAACATATTATCGTTGTGATCCAAAAGCTATAAATAGCAGGATCAAGATATGTGAAAAAAATTTTGCTACTTGAACGAACTTACGATCTTTAAGCCTTCGTAATTCTTCTATCAAACACTTTGCATTTCTTTTGTTTATCTTCGAGTGTTGTATTCAACTTTGTTGAAAACAGTTTGGGGCTCATACATTCATTATATATCTTATAGCCTTAGAAACAAACATTTGTAAGATAATAAAGTAGTTCTGTCATAAGTGAGAGTACCAGAAGTTCAGATCAAACGCAAGCTGACTGACCAATTTTGGTTATATTACATAATCAACACAAAGTCTTCTAGTGGATAACCTTCCCATTTTGGAAGAATGGAATATGTAGAAGCATTTATTCAAATTTTCAGATAACAATCATGTTATTTATCTATTTATACTTCAATATTTACTTGTTCAGTGATTAATCGAACTTTTTTCGCACAATTTTTTTGTCACTCAAAAAAAAATATTAGACTTAGACTGAGACTCAGTTGATAACTCAGGTGATATGTTAAAACAATTTATAAAACCAAGTATTTTCGAAAGAGTTTATTCACCTCTTCTCTAAACCCTTCACCGATCTATCAAGTGGTATCAGAGCAAGGTGAACTTAGTCTAATAACAAAGTTGTTTAAATATCTATATTTTAAATTGTCTCATGCAATAATATTCTCATGTTAACTAAAAAAGATTACAACTAGAAAAATATTAATGCAGACATATTTGGCAACACAAGACGATGACATGTGGTTTGTCATCACAGATGGACCACTGAAGATCTTAAAGGCCAACATTATCATCGCCATAACCTCAGGAGCTTCACACTACATTGAAAAGACAAGAATAAAGTGTACTGTGGAAGATAAGAAGAAGGAAAACTTGGACAATGTGGCAAATGATATTCTCTATAAGACACTGAACAATAATATGATCAGCAAGATAAAGATGTGTTCCACTGCGAAGGAAATATGGGAGAAGCTTACCCAACTATGTGAGGGCAATGAGCAAACTAAAAAGAATATGTTGATGGTGGCTACATAGAAGTTCGATAGCATAAAGAGGGCTGGTGAAACCATGGGTGAATTCAAGAGAAGCTTAGCGATATGATTGAACTCACAGGTCTTTGAAAAAAGTACACCAACAAGGAAATGACGGTGAAGGTGACAAGAGCTCTACAAAGAGACAACTCGCAGGTCTTCGGAAAAAGTACACCAACAAGAACGTGATGGTGAAGGTTACGATAGCTATACCGAGAGAGTGGGTGTCAAGACTATGGCCATAAGAGAATCAAAAGATCTCAACATTTTGGAGTTTCACAACCTGTTCGTCGATCTAAAAACATATGATTTTAATTGAAAAACATAGAGGGTGAACCTTCGACCTCACAATCTACCAAGGAGTTAGCTGCAATAGCGGAGAAGCCTCTGAAGACTGTAGAGCAGCTTAGCAATGACGCAATGTTCCTCTTTGTTAAGAAGTTTGAGAAGTTTATGAGGAAGAACCAATCTCAAATAGCCTAACGTTTCAGATAAGAAAATCCACACAAATGAATTGAATTCTACCGATTTTATCATGTTTTAATTGTGGCAGGAGTGGTCACTTTGTTGTGCGTGCACCAATCTAAGAGAGATGACAAGAAGAAATCATATCGCAGACGAGGAAAGAATGAAAAGAGGCCATTCAGAAAGAAGAGAGATCGGAACTGCTTCTTGCTGGGGAAACCAAGAGCAAGTGGGTTGACACAGATTCGGAGGAATCAACATCAAGAAGTTCCTCAAGTGAAAGTGAAGTGGGAAATACGCTTTCTAATGGCAAATGACAGTGATAAGGTATTTTAATTTTCTAATATTGAATTTACACAAGAGGACCTTATCTTTGAATTGAATGAGATGGTCTATGAGTACAAAAAGCTCTTGCAGATATTCGAGGATTTCAAGGCTGAAAACAGATGTCTAGTAGATAAGCCAGATGAACCAAGTTGTTCTCAACTTGAGGACTAAGACTCAGTTGAATATGCTGATAATGGAGAATGATAAATTTCATACAGATTTGCAGGACTGAGAAACACATATTAAATCAGTTAGTGGGCACCAGGACCAAGTCTTCCATTTTAAGCAATAAACTGCATGAGGCTCAAAAGTCTATAAATGAAAAGTCAGGCTTAGGCTTCAATAGTAGTGAAAGTAGTTCAGGTGAAACGAGTACTTAGTCGACTCTCACTAACAAAAAATTTAGAACAATGAATTTTGTCAAATTCAGCACGACATGTGATAGCCTTGAGTCTACTTCAAATGTAAAACCCAGACTTAACGGCTCACCCACTGGTTTGCACAAATCATTCAAGATACACATAGTGAAAGAAATTTAGAGTTATTCAAGTGTGGGCCCCAAAAGGTCTAAAAAATTTGGACCCAAACATTTATGGGCACCAAAATCTGTTGGATCTGTTTTTACAGATCAGAATCTAAGTTTTGATTCACACAAAATCTGCTATTATTGTACTAACGCTCTAAGTGATATGCTCAGCTTGCTTAGTCTGGAGTAGACATGGAGATATCCAAACTGGAACAGTGAGGGGACGCCTGAGCTGGACTGGTCGAAGATATCTAGCTGGAACAGTAAGGGGACGCCCAAGATGGTACAACATTTTACTTCCAGAATGCAGGGAGGAGCAGCACGGAGATCAAGCATGGAAGGATGCAATGAAGTGCATAATGGTTCAAGCACAGATCAAGTGCAGAGGACAAGTTCAAGTGCAGAGCCGAGCTGTTTTAATGAGAGGCTGGAAGAGATCGAGGTGACCCCCTTTGATGCAGATGAGGAAGAATCCGTATGCCGGGGGTACTCGATCAGCCTCAATTGAGTCGAGCTGGTTGTGCACACTTCCACAGCTCAGCATTGGTCCAGAAGAACTCTGAAGCAGACCAGCTCGGAGAATAGCTCAAATGAAGAGTCTGCTCATATATAGGGAGCAGGTTAAAGACCAGCTGGTTAAGGACAAACCAGCTGGATAAGAGCAGATCAAAGACGAAGGGATTCTATCTAGCAAAGTCATGAACAGTCATAAAATGGGGAATAACTTTTCTAGATAGAGAAACTCTAAGATCTGAAGAAGATGAAGATCAGCTCAAGAGCGGTTGAAAACGAGAGGAGAAGAAAAGAGCTTTGAACGGATCAGAGAAGCAACCAGCTCGAAGTAAAGACCAGCTCAGCCAAACCAGAACGGAAAAAAGCTGGCAAGCTGGTCAAGGACAAACCAGCTCAGATAGCATGACAGATGCTATCAAATCCACGAGAAAAGCGATCTCCGGGGATCTAAGCAAGCTGATTGAAGTTAAGAAATGACTCCCTGCAGGCCAACGAAAGCTGTCAGTTGTGGACCTTGACTTGAAAGCTAGGGGGAACTAACTGTTAAAGTAGGTGCCCAACTAGCCAACTTATGGTGTGTGGGCTTTTGATGACTCTTTGTATGAAACAATCTTTGTTTATGAAATTCACATTTTATATGGCATTCTTTATCGTCGTTGTTTTTATAATGTTAACAATTATGTTGGATAAATACCTAGAATGCACCATAGTGTATGTTAGATGTGATAGTAGATATGATGGCTATCATGAAACGCATCTAATAGTCACTGTGTACTATAAACTTGTTCTTAGTCGATTGGACCGTCAAAATGAGGATAAGGCCGCCCGAGTTTGAGACTAGCATCTGCGATGTGAAGTACCACGTTTCATTGGTAGGGAACATTGTGATGTTCTGAGCATGCAGATGGATGGTTCGCCTGGCGTACTATCGAACTACCCTCGTTCGGATTCTCAAAGTGGTTACCATTGTTGAGTGGAGAGTTCGAGGTCTTGGTTGTATGGATTAGTCCTTACTACTCGAAATATCATTGAGACTCTACATGATTAGTCACCTCACTTTGACTCGTTTATCGACTTCGTGAGGGTCATCAGGCGTCGAGATTGGGTGAGGTCACGAAGCATGTGGGAGTCAATGCTTTGTTGTCGAGGATTCACCGCTCGTCCTAGGGTGTGGATATCCTATACTATCTGACGAGATAATAGTGTGACAAATATCTGTCCAGAGTACTCTTGTGCTTTAGTGTAAATGTGTTTACCTGATAGCACTCGCGATGTCGCTCTTTTGATATCCAAGATGTATGCATGGCTATCTAATCTCTAACGACTCTCGATTTGGGGATATATGAGTTGAAAGGACGGTACTATACGCTAACCATGACCGACTGGTTCTTACAGACACTATCGGTGATACCTAGGGGATCATGAGGCGATGTTGCTAGGCGCTTTACCATGGTCACCTGCATGGATCAGAAAATGTGTTTTCTGATTCACAATGAGTTGTGAGCCCATGTCTAGCTGTATCCCTGAACCATTGAGGGTCACACAGTGTACTGGTTTACCAATTCTCGTGCAGACAAGGATATGGTACTCAAAGTGTTGAGAATAATAGGAGGAAGGTTGGGAGTATGACTTCCCAAAAGTAGCTAAGGGATTAGGACTTCTACATTTAGCTAATGAGAGTAGACCTGTCATATATAGATTTAGTGGTCCGAAAATTTGATTTGCATCATAATGATCAGTTTTGTAAACTGAGCACATCAATGATATCTGATCTGTTGGGGAACAACGGTGTAGGATACGGATCCCGCCTCCCGGGGCGCAGCGGAAAACAAAAATTGCCCGGGAGACGATCAATACAATATAAAAACAAACACAATACGAACCATTCATAGGGTGTTTTCGTTGATTACCTTGCTGGCAACTCGTGCCTAGCTCCAACCGGAATTACAAGAACGCCGGCTCTTCACGGTAGGCGGCGGTAGATTCGTCAATCAGGTCCACGACTGGAAGCGATCTCCCTCCGATCAGCCTGCACTAGAAGACTGATGGATTTTATCACCAACGGATTCTCCTCGAAAAGTTGGCCGGAACAAATTCCGGCGAGGGAGGCGGCGGCGGCGGCGGCGGGCGGCGGCGACGGCAGCGACAAGCGGCGGCGTGAGGAGAGGAAGGGAGGCGGCGGCTTTTAGAGCTCTAGGGTTAGGGTTGTGTAATCAAGTATCAAGTGTTATGATTATTATTTGTTATGAAGCCCTTAAGTCTAATTAAATAGACTTGTGACAGACTTGGACCGGCCCAACGGGCCCGGGTCCAATGGATGAACATTCGGTTCATCCCTATCACCGTGACTTCATCATAACTCCGATTGCCGATCAGATCGGACCGATCGACTCAGTTTCCAAAACTGAATACTATGATCTGAAAAACCATTTTTCAGAACCCCAGTGCAAAATGACCGTTTT
>KQ999278.1:84688-98374 GCA_001598015.1 Dorcoceras hygrometricum
CCCAAGTGAGTCGGCAAACGGGTCAAAGTGAGACTCCTATCATGTAGAGTCTCAATGACGTTTCGAGTCGTGAGGACTAATCTGTACAACCAAGACCTCGGACTTATCCACTCGACAAATGGTAATCACTTGGAAAGTCCGAACGAGGGTAGTTCGATAGATCACCTGGTCACTATCTATCTGCATGCTCAGAACATCACAATGTTCCCTACCAATGAAACATTGTACTTTGCATCGCAGATACTAGTCTCGAACTCCGGCGGCCTTATCCTCGTTTTGACGGCCCAATCGATTAGGAACATGTTCAGAATACACAGCGCTATTAGATGTGTTTCATGATAGCCGTCATACCCACTATCACATCTAACATACGCTTTAGTGCATTCTAGGTCTTTACTCAACGCAATTGTAAATCATTACACACATAATGAAAGTAAAGAATGCCATATAAGAAAATGCGAATATCATATATAAAGATCGTTTGTACAAGAGTCTATAAAACCCACACGCCACAAGTTGGCTAGTTGGGCATCTACTCTAACATTTAGGACGAGCGGGTAACTCCCGTATACCTCATCTCCCTGTTGGGATCTGTTAGCCGCTATGAGCGGAGTGGGTAGCTCCCACATCTCATGAGCTAGGCAACAGCAGGTTGAGTGTTGTGTTTTGCACCTGATACCGTGTGTTGAGACGAGTGGGTAGCTCCCATATACTCACACACCCTGTGGCCACTGTTATCCGTTGTATCTGTTCTTGATCAGTGATCAGCTTTGAGTTGCCTTCGAGATTCTGGCTCCCTGCCATTGGTTGTAGCCTTCTGTTTGTACTCAGCTGTTCATGCATAGCATTTGCATATTATCTGTTGCTTTCCGTTCGTTGTTTTATGTTGCTCTCCGTACTGGGGTTTGACCCCATGTTCCTCCGGGGCTTGGTTTGTTTGCCTGCCTGTTTGTTGTCCATGTTTCCCAGGTTACTTAGCTGGTCGTGGAGTTGACCCAGCTGGAGGTACCCCAGGAGGTGGTTAGAGTGTCCCAGTTAGCGTATAGCATATATGTATCAGTACTGATAGCCGGGGGATGCCCTGTGCTTTGTTGTAGTCTGGTGTTCTTGTATTTGATATATGTTGTACTGCTGTACTGTGTGTTTGTAAACTGGGATATTTTGAGTATTTTTGTATTTTAAATTATGCTATCTTCAGTCAGACCAAAAGCGAAAATTCTAACCACTATTTTTATTGCTTCCGCCATTGTTGCGTGGTTTTACTCTGAGTTGAGCACGAGGCCTGACAATGTCCTTTCTCATTAAATGCGTAGTAGGCTTTGTTGACTTTGAGCATTCTGCTATTTAATGCGTTGCAGGCTTTGTTGACTTTGAGCATGTGAATTTCGTACCTAATATTTGACAAAACAGCAAATCAGTTTGAACTCGCAATATAGTCTTCTCAATGATTTTGTTCAAACTGCTTTGCTCCGAGCTGGTCTGGTCTGAGCTGGTTTATTCTCTGAGCTGGTTGCTCCTTCATTAGTTCTGATCTTGAACTGATCTGAGCTGTTCTGCTCTTCGTTCATATATGCTCTAAGCTGCTCGAATCACTGCTGATTATATATTGAGTTGTTTTGTTCTGTTTGACCCTGAGCTGGTCTGTTCTGTTATCGTCTAAGCTGGTCTGTTGCTTCACTAGACTGTTCTGCCCAGATGCTGGACCAGCTTAGCGGTCTGCTGGTCAGCTTGGCTGTTCTACTGGTCTTCTGTTCTGAAACCAGCTTGCATTTATCTCTGTACCAGCTTGCTCCGATCTGGTTCAGTGCACATCTTCTGTTCTGAACCAGTTTGCAACCTGCGCACTTGATTAAACTGTTAGAAACATAATAACAGGTTTTATGTATATCAAAATCCAGATTAAATCTGTGAAACAGATCCACCATAATATTATCATTAAAGATATCTTGTTGGTTAAACTATGTGTTATAACTTAATTAACATTATTCAGCTGTGTTAAAATGGATTCAACTACTTTTGATTTCGGAGCTGATATTGGTATTTTCTTGGGGTTCAGCTGTTATTTGAGCTTATCATACATTAGGCTTGGTGCTCTTAATCACAAAATTAAGCACGTAATCATCAAATAATGCTGAATCTTAAAAAGCGGGTTAAAATTTTTATTTTGGCCTGAACTAAAAATACACTTCAAAGTATGCGAATACTCAAAATATAGATTTTATATGAGAGTCAAACAGTAAACAACATACACATAAGGTTCACCAAATAACTACAACTTCACAGGGCATCCCCTGGTATTGACTCGGGAGCACATATATCTGTTGAACAATAACTGGTACACATGATCGACACCTAAATGGCTCCACTAGCTGAAGCACCACCTGGCCTAACTGATCTACCTGAAAAATCTACAATGGTCACAACGCGACCAAAGCAGCCCAAAGGAGAAAGAAAAGAGGTCGGACCTCAATATGGAAAACACAATCAATACAGCAATGGAGTACGAAAGAAATATGCAACATGTAATGCAATGCATGCTCGGGTACAATCGAATCGGGTACACAAATCATCAGAGGTCAATCAAAAGCTCCCGATCGCCCATCACGACAGCGAAGGCAGCCACATCGTCAAGGATTCTGGAGCTACCTGGGCATGCTCGACGGAAAGTCAATCACCAGCGCTCTACCAGGTAACAACAAATGAGGGAGCCTGTGACAATTCCCGGTGTGTCCTCAGTGGCACTCAATCGTGAGTGTGCCGATCAACACCACTCCATGAGAGTATCTCAATCAACATCATCCAGACCTCGGAAGGAAAATCAGATCGAATCCATGCAGTGGTTATCAATCAATCGACATCAGACTCAATATGAATGCATGAATCCATGACAAATACTCACATGATGTTATGCAATGATCGATGAAACAAATACTCAAATACAACATGTAAATTCATAAACCACAAAGCACATAAATCACATATTACACATTTCCAACTCTACAAGGCTGTAAAGTACTCGGTTCATCCGTTTCTTTCAACAGTCTTACCAAAATACCTCAACAAATCTCACGGCCAGAACAAAACACACTGTCGAAGCACAGCTCTTGGCCAACAGCTCAGGATGGAGAAATCACGCCAGAAACCACAAGAGAGGTGCTAATCTATACAAACGGCTCACGGTCAAAGCTCCCTAATCTGGTCGACTTATGACTAAGCACAATACGCTAATCCAGCTCAACTATTAACACTAAGAACTGAAACCAGTACTAGCAGAATACGGTTACCTGAACCGAAGCACAACTTGGCCGAAAAATGTTACAAATCAAACGCTGAAACTTCTCGTCGACTTCTCTATCCGGTCACTACCGTCCTCCAAAATGGTAAGAAAAAGTAGAGCTTGAAGAGTGGTTTCCAAAGGTAATACCCTTGCTCAAAACTGATTGGCTAATCTCCAGAAATCGGGAAATTACAGTTCGAATGAATAATGAAAAGGGTTTCGGGAAGATATCTGATCGAGCTCTTGAAGAATATAAGGCGATATGTGGTGAAGAAATGGCTAACACCTGATCAACAGTCATATATATACAACTAAAAAGCCTGTCTACAGTGTTTTCAGATAGGACAGGCATCTACACTTTATCCAGCTTAGGCATGCAGATCAGCACGCACAACACAACCAGCTCGCGCACACCCAGATCATCTCTCGCATACCGACAGTTCTCGCACACAGATAGCTCTCGCACACAGATCAGCTCTCACACTCAGATCAGGTCTCGTGTACACAGACCGATCAGCTCGCGTGCACACACAGATTCTGCACCTTCCAGCACAGTAAAATAAGATCAGCTCACACCTGATCTGATCATACGAAATAGTTTGCACCATGCACATCATCAGATCGGATCAATAGATCAGATCGTGCACTGGTCATCTATCGTACTCCAAACAGCTCTCACCTGATCTGATCTTCATATATCTCGCATCCGACCCGAATTCCACAAACAGCTCTCACCTAAGCTGTACATCAGCATCAGCTTACGCCTAAGCTGAATTCACCAAACAGCACAACACAACACCCCTGATCTTACTACTCATCTCAGGACACCAAGTACATCCCCAAGATAAATCCAGCTTATGCCTCACTACTCTAATATGATATCAGCTCAGAACAACCACACTGCCAGCTCGCACTAGAATATATCAGTTCACACTAGCTCAGAACGGGTTATATTGCATAGTACTTTCAAAACAGCTTACATAACATCAGACCAGCATGGGCCATCAGATCAGCTCACACCTGTGTTGATCCCTACCAGCCCGATGGACTCTCCAAACTTATTAATCTCGACAAATCCACTGTTAATCAAATCTGATTAACTACTAATCACCTCTAATAAATATCAGTCCTCACATCATATTATTGAAGAATTTGTTCATGTTTTCTTTGATTAGTCTAGCGTGAACTTCTGTTGAAACTATTATGATTTAAGTAATCTATTGGATGTTACTAACATTAGAGATTCAAGTGATGATGAACTACATGTAAGAAGATTTGTATATTCTTATTTCTATGCTCAAGTCACCCCAGTTGTCAACCCAAAAGAGGTCCAAGCTGAGGAAGTTCATAGAAATGTTGATCCAGTCCAAGCTGATTCAGCTGAGGGGGTCCTTATTGATCCAGTTGAGGAACTTTCGGCTGATCAAGTTGAAGAAGCTCAAGAGGATCTAGCTGAGGAATCTCATGCTAACCCAGTAAAGGGAGCGCAAGATGATCCATCATAATATGAGCAAGCTGATCCAGAAATAGAATACTCAACAAATTGACGTAGATCCTCTTGGACATAGTTTCCTGTGGAATATAAATCCTCCACCTCAACTAGTCGTAGGTAACCTTGATTCTCCGCGTATGATGCAAGACCAGATGATAAACGGATTTAATGAATGAATATTCCTTTAAGGATGCGAGGCCTTAGAATGTAGATAAGATTTTATTCGATCCAAGATGGATAGAAGCTATGCAGAATGAACCTAGTCAATTTGAAAGAAATAAAGTATGAAGACTAGTTCTGCTGGATCTGTGAAACAGATCAGATCTTAATTTTGATGAACACAAAACTTGTTTCTTTGTTTCTAACAGTTTAATTGAGTGCGGGCCGAGCTGAATCAGATTATATCAGATCCAAGAAAATCAGCTAAAGATTTGTACAGTATAAATAAAGATCTGAGCTCAGTTTAGAATAAGAGCCGCTCAGTTCAGATAACAAGATCATTTCAGATTAGCTGAAGTACAGAGAAGCTTAGTTCAGTAAGCAAGAGTAGTAACAGATCAGATTATAAGATCAGAGCAGAAAAGTTCAGAGTTAAGATATAACAGTTCAGTGCAGAATAGAGCAAGAGCAGAACAGATAGATCAGACGAAGAGCAGTCAGTGAACCATAGTAGTGTAGTACTGTGTGCAGATCAAATTGAAGCTCGAAAAAGATCAGTTCACATAAGAAGAGAAGAGCTTAATTGAAGAACAGATCGGAGCAAAGTCCATATCATATCAGCACAGGCTACTAGCTCAGAACGAACAAAGCAGTTTGAACAAACTTTACTCAAACAGATCAGAAAGGTTCAAACTGATTTCTTCCGATACGTCTACATCTGTTCAGAGGCAGTACAAAGATAATAGATATCCTCACCTACTCTTGTACGATGAAAGGACTACAAGGACACATGTCAGAACCATCACAGAAGCTTTTCAACGACTATAATATTTTGTCCAACTTTCAAATCAAATCAGAAGCTATATATACCAGCTAAACTAAAGACAAAAGAGACAAGACTCTCAAGAGAGTATGAGAGACTCTTAGTTGCGTGTGTGCACAGAATGTAGTTCGGATCAGAGCAGAATATCAAGCTGTGCATACACCAGAAGATGTCGTCGTGCTGAACATGAAGATCATGAAGAGGAAACAGTGTGAGGAGATATGTAAGAGCTGAGCTGAAACATGTTAATCTTCACAAACACACATATTCACTCACAAATATGAGAGCTGAGAGAAAAAAATATCTGAGTGAATGTAAATCCAAGTCAAATCAGTTCGATCTTGGCATGAAGACGTTAAACGTAATGTGTAGTCTTTCTCACAGAGACGTTAAACAAGTGAACAAAGTTAGAGAACAGAGCGGAGTCTAGGTGTAATGCCTAGAAATTCCTGAATACGTAGAAATGAGTGCATGACTATTTTTGATGATTACACGTCATTTTATGTGATTTATTTACGATTTTCATATTGCATGGTATGTATGTCACGTTTTCAGCCTGTTGAGTTACGGACGTGTGGACGAGACTAGGGACGACCGAGATGAAAATAAATTAAGATTTTTAAATTCTTAGATTTTTAAGAATAAATTTATTATTTTAAAGCAACAATTTCTGATAAATTGGGCTTTTTATGATTATTTTGGAGGGGAACCCGTTTTTCGCCTATACAGCCTGTTTTATTGGATTTTAAGGTGTTTTAAAATTTGAGGGGACTTTAATTACGAAAATTAGACTTTGTAAAAGCCAAGTTAAAGTTTAATTGTCATTTTTAATTAAGTGGAGGGACAAACATGTCAAAAATTTCCTTCCCTTTCTTAATTAAACTTTAAGGGTCAAACTTGTCACCCTCACTTTTCATAACTCAAAAGAATTGATCAAACCCTAGCCTCCACTCCCTCTTAGCCGTCCCCTCCTCCCTCAAGAATAGCCCCTTCGAAATTTCATAGACTTTGGTGATTCAAAGGTGGTCCGGTCCCGATCTCGCGTCCTCACGTCGGTAATTCGCAGATCTCAATTTTATCCAAGACAAACATGTAATATCTCTTCTTTTTATCACCATTTAAGCCATAATATTCTGATTTTAATCAATGATTGTATGAATTGTATGTGATTTGAATTGATCTATGTTTACTGTTTGAGATCCATGCATATATCATGATTTTCAACATTTATTTGATCCATCTCTTGATGTGCTTCGGTCATGGATAGTTCTTGAGGCTTGGTTTGGGTCCAAGGATGGTACCAATAGTTATTCCATCGAGTTAAGATCACGTAGGTCCAAACGTGAAGAGATTTGGTCAAGGAATGTATTAGTTATGAATTTTATGATCAGCATATGTCCTGACTTGTCGTCTGTGCGCGACAGTAGAGTTGTTGGGGTTGAGTAAGTCACTCTATGTGTTTTGAGTGGTCAAGGCTGATTTCATAAGATATCTCATTGAGTTAGCGTCACGTAGGTCCAAACAGAAAGCGATTTGGTCAAGGAAAAAATTAGTTATGAATTTTATGGCTAGCATGTGTCCTGGATGCAGTCTGCGCATGGGCAGTGGGTTTGCAGGCATCGGGTTGGTCACTTCCTGAATTTGTTTTGAGTATCATTTGTTCCAGTGTCTAGTGGGGTGAGTTAGGATGATTTGAGTCAAAACAGGGAGTTATTTGGTTTGGAAATAGATTTTTAATAATTTTTACCCTTTTGTCGCTTGAAGTGAGCCTCGTCAGGTCAGTTTTTGTGAAAATTAAGATTTCGAGTCTTAGGGGTTGCCAAAATTCGTGGATTACTTTATTTGATATTTTAAGCATATTTTAAGATGTTTTCAGCATTTATTTATGGGATTTTTGTCAAATTTTAATGTTTGATTTTAAAGTGAAGGAGTGTGTATTTTATAACTTTTTAAAATTCAAATTTAAAGTATAGGGTCCAATTTTTAGATTATTTAAATGTTTTAAAGTCAAATATTTAGTCAAAATTTTTATTATTGTTGGACCTAATATTTTATTTTGAAGTTTATAGTCAAAATTTTGGCCGTTGGGATTTTATTTAGTCAAAATTGGTCAATGGATCTTTATTTAGCCAAAATTTTAAATAGTTGATTTTTAGTAAATGATGGGGTATTTTAGAAATTTTAAAGTTTTGGTCAAGTCATGTATTAGGCTAAGTCTCTATTTTAAGTTAAGTTTAGGTTCTTTTTGGGCTTAGTTGTAGTGGGCCAGACATCTGAACCAGTCCTTGATCGGAGTAGAAAATAGAGAAGCCCGTATATATATATTTAATTATATATGTAGTATTATGTGTACGTTAATGTTTTTAAAGGAAATGATTAAATATATATTGACGGGCTAAACTTTTAAATTGCATGATTTTAAGAAATGCACGCATCATGAGATTCTACAAAACGATCAGGCATGCCTTTTTTAAGTATAAAACCCGAGGGATTGAAGTGATGTGGAAAAGTTTATGATGGGAGCTAGCCGGGTAGCCGGGCCCGGGGATCCCCGTGGTTTAAGTGTATGATTATGAGCCTATGGATCCATGTGATCACGTATGAATTGTATGTGATTTGAATTGATCTATGTTTACTGTTTGAGATCCATGCATATATCATGATTTTCAACATTTATTTGATCCATCTCTTGATGTGCTTCGGTCATGGATAGTTCTTGAGGCTTGGTTTGGGTCCAAGGATGGTACCAATAGTTATTCCATCGAGTTAAGATCACGTAGGTCCAAACGTGAAGAGATTTGGTCAAGGAATGTATTAGTTATGAATTTTATGATCAGCATATGTCCTGACTTGTCGTCTGTGCGCGACAGTAGAGTTGTTGGGGTTGAGTAAGTCACTCTATGTGTTTTGAGTGGTCAAGGCTGATTTCATAAGATATCTCATTGAGTTAGCGTCACGTAGGTCCAAACAGAAAGCGATTTGGTCAAGGAAAAAATTAGTTATGAATTTTATGGCTAGCATGTGTCCTGGATGCAGTCTGCGCATGGGCAGTGGGTTTGCAGGCATCGGGTTGGTCACTTCCTGAATTTGTTTTGAGTATCATTTGTTCCAGTGTCTAGTGGGGTGAGTTAGGATGATTTGAGTCAAAACAGGGAGTTATTTGGTTTGGAAATAGATTTTTAATAATTTTTACCCTTTTGTCGCTTGAAGTGAGCCTCGTCAGGTCATTTTTGTGAAAATTAAGATTTCGAGTCTTAGGGGTTGCCAAAATTCGTGGATTACTTTATTTGATATTTTAAGCATATTTTAAGATGTTTTCAGCATTTATTTATGGGATTTTTGTCAAATTTTAATGTTTGATTTTAAAGTGAAGGAGTGAGTATTTTATAACTTTTTAAAATTCAATTTTAAAGTATAGGGTCCAATTTTAAGATTATTTTGGTCAAATGTTTTAAAGTATATTTAGTCAAACTTTTTATTATTGTTGGACCTAAGATTTTTGTTAAGATAAAATTTATAAGTTTTGGTGATAACAAAAAGAAGACTAAGAATTGAACATAAGATGCAGATCTGATCTTAAGTATTCGTAGAGGATAAGAGAAGGGAACATTTCAGATTTTGTGACGTCATGCCATTGAGTTGAAGATTGCAGATCCAAGAGTTCTGAGTAAAGTTAATTCATTATCAGATTTGAATGTTCGAGAATTGATCAGATAACGAGTCAGGTATTCAGTTATCGGGTTGAGGATCTCAGATTTAAATCCTTAGATATCGGGTTATTTAAGTAATTGGATTCTTCAGTTATCGGGACAATTTTTCAGATTTGAGGGCAATTAAATATATATTGACGGGCTAAACTTTTAAATTGCATGATTTTAAGAAATGCACGCATCATGAGATTCTACAAAACGATCAGGCATGCCTTTTTAAGATAAAACCCGAGGGATTGAAGTGATGTGGAAAAGTTTAATGATGGGAGCTAGCCGGGTAGCCGGGCCCGGGGATCCCCTGGTTTAATGTATGATTATGAGCCTATGGATCCATGTGATCACGACATGGTGAAGTGGTATAGTAGGTGCTTCGGATCCCAAGGAAGGTCGGGTGAATCACACCGTCGCATACATTGGTTATTTCGATTGATCAGTCACACGCCCGCTCGTATTCACTGATTCGACTCATACGTTTTTCATGTTACGTTATATCATGCCTTATGTACGCTATATGTTATGATATGTTATGAAATGTACGAACAAGGTTTTAAGATCATACATGCATGCATGTTTGAACGTATTTTATTACAATTATGTGCTCTCATGTGACTTTATGTATATGTACCTTGCTATTTTAAAAGATAGAGCATGCTGAGCCTCTAGGCTCACTAGGTTTAAATGGTGTAGGTGATGACCCTGTGGATTACGTCCCGACTGGCGGTGAGGACCTCTGAGCACCCGCTGCAGCTATACCCCGTGGCCGCATTGATGTTTTATCTCTGATATGATACGCTTTTTCAGATGTTGGTTTAACATGTTCATTTTCAGTACTTTTATTCAGTTTGATATTTAAACAAGTATGGATGATTTAACATTTTAAGATATTTATTTTATTTATGTTTTAAAGTGATGGTTTAGAAAATATTTTAAAAGGGAACGAGCCATACTTTTAGTTTATTTATTTCGCACATGATTTTAAAAAAAAATTCTAGAGTACGGTTCGTTTCAGTTGGTATCAGAACGGTGGTTCTGGTGGGATACTAGCCTGCTGCGTGGAGCTCGGAAGTCGTACTGCCAATCTGTAAGTTTTAGTGTTTTATGATGCATGTTTATTTTCACATGATGCATGTTCCATTTTCATCATTAATTTTACTTTAGGAATTTTATAGTTAGACGTTTAGTCGTGCACTTAGATTTACGTGAAGGGTTTGGGTGCCAGTATGCCTCCCAAACGTGCCAGAGACCAACAGAATGATGATGCACCTCCTCCTCCCCCACCTCCGCAGTTGAAGCCATAGGAGAGGGCTAGCGTCGACATGCTAACCGGGATCACCAGGTTGCTTGAGAGACAGTCGGAGCGTTCTGGGAAGTCTCATGAGAAGGATGTGGCTGAGCGGTTCCACAAGCAGGGACCCAAGTAGTTTCCCGGGACTACAGATCCGCTAGTTGCTGAGTAAAGCACTGCTAGGAAACTCTATGCCTTAGGTGCTAAGTAGAACTGTTAGATCTTCTAGAACTTGCCTTGAGAACTTAGGCGGATAAGGATAGCGAACTTAGAAATGCCTTAGGTTTCTAAACTGCTTTTTGGGATTTATTTTGACCGTAAACGCGTACCTGTGTGACGTTTCTATTTTAGGAGAGATTCGTGGGCTAGGTGTCACTACCCTCGCCTTGCTAGACTCAGGGACGACCCACTCGTTTATTTCGAGTGCGTTCACATAGAGGATGTGTATTGTTTCGGAGAGCATGGTTGTAGCTCTCGCCGTGACGGTTCCGTCAGGAGAGGAGTTGACGAAGACCAGCGTCGTGCAGGGATTGACGATGACGTTCCAGGATTACGCGGTCAGAGCATATTTGGTCGTTTTGCAGATGTCAGGATTCGACCTCATCCTAGGCATGGATTGGCTGACGGAGTTTGGAGCAGTGATTGACTTTCAACGGAGGACAGTGACTATCAGGGCGACAGGGTAGGAGTAGGGGTGAGTATTCGATCTGTCCGGTTATCAATCGTATCGAAATTTTTTTAACCGAACCGAATCGAATTTTTTTAGCTAACTGAATCGATCGAATTATTTTCAATAATCGATAACAACCGAAACAAAAAAAATCAGTTATTTCGATCGGTAACCGAAATAACCAATTTTGTTGGAAAATATTTTGAAGATTGTGGAATAAATATATAAATAATATAATATATATTATTAAATAATATAAAATATATATAAAAATAGTTAATATTAAATATCAATATTTCGGTTAATCGAATTTCGGAATTGAAAAACCGTAACCGAACCTAAATAATCGATTTAACCCAGTTTTTTTTAAAAAATAAAAACCGATTAACCAAAATACCGAACCGATTTAATAATTCGGTTCGGTTTGATTAATTAATTCGGTTTAACCGATGTTTTTCTCACCCTTAGATAGGAGGCCTTCTTATTTGAGGCAGCGAGGAGATCGTGGAAGCCCAGATTTATATCCTTTCTACAGGCCAGGAAGCTAGTTGAGCTCGGTGTCAGACATTCTTGGCCAGTGCTACTGGTACAGGAAGTTCAGCAGTGCCTTCACTATCTGATGTGGAGATAGTCAGGGATTTTGCAAATGTCTTCCCTGATGAGGTAGTGAGAGTCCCACCGGAGCGAGAGGTGGAGTTTTATATCGAGCTGATGCCAGGTACAATGCCTATCTCTAAGGCACCGTATCATTTGGCTCCTACCGAGATAAAGGAGCAGATTCAAGAGTTGCTCGACAAGGGATTCATACGCCCTAGCTTTTCTCCTTGGGGCGCGCCAGTGTTGTTTGTGAAGAAGAAGGATGACAGCATGAGGTTGTGTATTGACTACCGGGAGTTGAACAGAGTTACAGTGAAAAATAAGTACCCACTCCCGAGGATAGATGTTTATTCAATCAGTTGCAGGGAGTTTCGGTGTTCTCGAAGATTGATTTGAGATCTGGCTACCATCAGTTTAGGGTTAGAGAGGAGGACGTGTCCAAGACTGCTTTTCGGACACGCTACGGCCACTATGAGTTCTTGGTAATGCCGTTTGGCCTGACGAATGCCCCAATGATTATCATGGATTTTATGAACAGGGTATTCAGGCAGTATTTAGACCAGTTCATCATTGTTTTCATCGACGACATCCTGGTCTATTCGAGGAGCTTAGAGGAGCACAGACAGCACTTGCAGACCGCACTGCAGACGTTGAGGGAGCACAGATTGTATGCCAAGTTCAGCAAGTGCGAGTTTTGGCTGGAGCAGGTAGCATTCTTAGGGCATATTGTGTCGAGAGATGGGATTTCGGTCGACCCATCGAAGGTGGAGGCAGTGCAGAACTGGTGGATTCCAAGGAATGCAGCAGAGATTCGCAGTTTCTTGGGGTTAGCAGGATACTACCGTAAGTTTATCAAGGACTTATCTTCGATTTCAGTGCCCTTTACAGTCCTGACCAAGAAAAATGCGAAGTATGTGTGGAGTCCTGAGTGTTAGAGGAGCTTTGATCAGCTGAAGGAGACCCTTACTTCAGCGCCAGTGTTAGCTATGCCGGTGGATCATAAGGAGTTTTTAGTGTACACAGATGCTTTCCTGAGAGGTTTGGGTGCAATTCTGATGCAGGGAGACAAGGTTATTGCATATGCGTCGCGAGATCTGAAGAGTTATGAGCAGAACTATCCGACGCACGATCTGGAGCTTGCAGCAGTTGTTGGGGATCCGGATCCGCCCCCCGGTCAGGCAGCGGAAGAACAAAAATATAGAGAACCGGGAGGCGATCAATACGAATAATCAGATCTACAATGTATCAACATACATAGGGTGTTTCAGGCGTGTTACCTCGCTGGCACTTGTGCCTGGCTCCAACCGGTGTTTCAAGAACCCGGCGCTTCTCGGTTGATTGCGGTAGTTACGTCAATCCGGTCCACGACCAGATCCGAGACTCCTTCGTCAGACTGCACTAGAAGTCCTGACGAGATCAGCACGATCGGATTCTCCACATCGAACTGGCCGGAACAAATTTCCGGCGACGATCGGCGGCGGGCGGCGGCGGCGGCTTGGAGAAGAGAGGGAGGCGGCGGTGATTAGGGTTAAGGGAGGAGAGCGCACACTTAGGGTTTAGGAGTGTAATGTGTAGAGTTCATGATAATGAAGTCTCTTAATTAAGCCTAATCATATATAGAATAGACTTTGGACTTGGGCCGGTCCAACGGGCCCGGGTCCAAATGACGATAT
>KQ999278.1:134198-146762 GCA_001598015.1 Dorcoceras hygrometricum
CCTGAATAAGCAATCATAGACTTTGCAGCTTCTTTTAAAGTCCGATTTCTCCTCTCAGCTAAACCATTTTGCTGAGGAGTTCTAGCTGCAGAAAGCTCATGCTTTATTCCAAGGTCATCCAGATAAGAAGATAATTTTTGATTTAAAAACTCAGTTCCTCGATCACTCCTTATCCGGTTGACTGTACAAGATTTGTCATTTTGTAAACGTTTCAAGAGTATAATCAACTGGTCAGCGGTATCAGATTTTGCCTTTAAAAACACCACCCAAGTATATTTGGAAAAATCATCAACAACGACTAGGGTGTAGTTCATTCCCCCTAAGCTGGTTATAGAAACAGGACCAAAGAGATCCATATGTAAAAGTTCCAGGCTTCGGGAAGAACGTTTACCGCCTTTGGTTTTGAAAGTAGATCGAACTTGTTTTCCCAGTTGACAAGCTGCACAAATCTTGTCTTTGAAAAAGAGATTTTTGGCAGACCAGAAACCATATCATGTGCACTCAATTTAGCAATTGTTTTGAAATGCAGATGATTCATTCGCTGATGCCACAACCAGCTCTTGGAAGAGCCAGCTGCAAGGCACAAGTGTTCAGACTTCACCTGCTCTGACCAGTTGATAACGTAGGTGTTCCCAGAACGTTTACCCACCAACACGGTTAGACCAGTTGAGTTCTGAACTGTGCACGTGTGTCGTTGAAAATTAACAAGGAAACCTTTTTCACAAAGCTGACTGATACTTATCAGATTGTAACGCAAGTTATCAACAACAAGAATATCAGAAATAGAAATGTTACCATGGGTATGCTTACCCTTACCCACAGTGTTACTGTAAGCATTGTCTCCAAAGACTATTTTTGCTCCTTTGTGAGGAACAACGTCTGTTAATAGCTTGGGATTTCCATCCATGTGTCTCGCACATCCACTTTCTAAGTACCAGATTGTTGATGCATCGGCTGCTGCCTTGTACCTGTTACCCTGCAATCATACAAATAAATTTTGGTACCCAATTTTACTTGGGTCCTGATTGGATTACCCCTTTCGGGACCCAGACTTGAATTATCCTTACGGTCCTTCCAGTGTTAGGATCCACGAAAGTCTGTGCAAAATCACGTGCTGGTCTTTTGAATTTTGATTTGATATTTTTACCATGTGGATTCCTTCTCGGCTGGTTTCTTTTAAGAACTCATATGCTTTGAGGTTGGCAAACAGATCATGAAGCTCCAGCTTGTTTAGATCCTTGGACTCTCGCATTGCCATTGCTTTTACATCCCATTTTTGGTAGTGCCCTCATCACTTTCAGCGCCAGTTCACGGTTGCTGTATTCTTTGCCAAGACTATTCAGCTCGATCACCACAGCACTGAAACGCTCGTCAAACTCCGTCATTGTCTCTCCATCTTTCATTTTGATGGATTCATATTTCTGCTGCGCCACGGTCAGCTTGTTCTCCTTGGTCTCATCATTTCCATCGCAAATCTGGGTCAATTTTTCCCACATGTATTTTTCTGTTGGGCAGTTCTTGACCTTGCTGAACATATTCTTGTCTTTGTCCAGCGTCTTGAACAAGATATCTTTTGCGAAGTTGTCCAGATTAGCCTTTTTCTTATCTTCATTGGTGTACTCATGTCTGGCTTTCGCGATAAACTGAGGCTCCCCACTTGTAACTGCAACTGCCAGATTCGGTTTCATAATCTTCAGCGGTCCTTCTGTGATGACATACCACATGTCATCATCCATGGCCGCAAGATGGGCTTGCATCCGAATCTTCCAGTCTTCGTAATCTTCCCTCGAAAACAAAGGAATTTTGTTGTGTGAGATAGACATATTCATATATAATGAAGCACGAAACAATGACTGTTCAATAACTGAGATTGCCTGCTCTGATACCACTTGATGGTCCCAGAAATAGGATCACTAAGTAAATACGAGTTCAGAAGGGGGGGTTGAATGAACTCCTTCGATTTTTCTATTTCAAAACTCTTTTTAAAATGTTTTGGGTCTCAGTTTTATGCAAACTTCTCGGCCAACAATATTTGTGCGGAAAAAGGCCGATTGGTTTGTGAACAGTAAATAAACACAAATAATGAGTAAATGCTGTAAGTAAAAGATAGAGTCAGAAATTTATTTCTGGAAGTTCGGACTTCAATGTCCTACGTCTCCCCTTCTTCCGCCTCGGAAGGTATCACTAGAAGACTTTGATGGTTACAGGACCTCTGCAAACACCCACCCACACAAGCAGCACTTGTATGGACTCCTAGACTTACTAACTCCACACGCAGACTTTGCTGCTGGTTACAAGTATCGAAAAGATGTTTTTGAACTGCTTCACAAAGCCAGTTCTTTACAGACTCAATCAAATACAACAATGAATACACGTGATTTCTGTAAAAATTCTCTGGTTTCTAAAACAAAGAAACTCGATTCAATAAAATGAACCAGAGAATGACTCGAAGATTTGTCTATGAAGATCAACAGAAGGTGTTCTTCGAGTCTTGTGAGCTTTTTGAATATTTCAACAGATAGAGAGCTCTATAAATATTTTGACAGCGTGACCGCGATGAAGATGGCAAAGTGTATCTTTCTTCAACATTGCTGCTGATATATATAGGCTTCGATTGCAACGGTCACAAAATTCTCCAAGGAAAATAAATCCCGTTTGAATTACTGCCAAAATTGTACACCGTAAATCCTGCTCCACTAGAAGGTAAATTGCTCACTGACAGAGACAATTTGTCTTCTTTCCATTTCTGTGCAAACAAGGAAAGACGGCCTCTGTACATCGTACTATTTACCCAAAATAGTACCTAACTTGTTTCCTTAATTCCAGGCAACTGTACGATCCTACGAATCTTTTCCGTTTGAGTAAACAATCGTATTTGAATTTCTTTTATGTTTGCGCCTGAAATTCCTTCTGTTTACCAGCTTTTCCTTCGTCGTTTCAAATCCTGCGACTGGAAAAACACATGAGAAAATTTACCTTGTCATATGCATATTGTGTTTTTTTTTTCACCGACTGGTCCTTTGTAAAACTCAACGACTGATTTCTGGTAACATCGATTTGCTATACTCAAAGATCACCTGCTGGTTAATCGCACTGTAGCTGTCTGCTGGTTTCCCTTAAATAGTGCACCTGCTGGTTATCATCAAGTAATGCACCTGCTGGTCATCATCAAGTAATGCACCTGCTGGTTCTTCCCTATCGCAAAAACCTATCGACGGAACTAAAGGAAACTGTAGCTTCCTGCTGACTCTTCTCTTAACGAAAACATCTGCTGAAATAATGCTTCTGCTGATTTCTCTAAAGATTGTTTCTGCTGATTTGTCTAAGCCAATCAATACGCTGTCGTTTAGTAATTCTTACCAGAAACACGCTAACACTTGTATTCATGTGTTCGAAACTAAAACATCTGCTGATTGCTCGCAAGGCATGTATCTGCTGAATATCTCTGAAAACAAACCAACTTGCATACCATATGCTGATTACAACGCATACCCCAACTGCTGAATTCCAATGGATATACTACCTGCTGACATACCACTTGTCGATTGATAAATGTTCTCCTGTTAGATGCGACAACTGATTGTCCAATGGCAACTTGTCTTATTTTTGTTATCACCAAAACTAGTAAATTTTATCCTAACAAAATGAGTGCATGGCTAGGGGGAAAATAATTTTAGATGATTACATGTCATTTTATGTGATTTATTTAGGATTTTCATATTGCATGGTATGTATATCACGTTTTCAGAATTAGTTACGGACGCGTGGACGATACTAGGGACGACCGAGATGAAAATAAATTGAGTTTTTTTAAGTTAGATTTTTAAGAATAAATTTATTATTTAAAGCAACAATTTCTGAAAATTGGGCTTTTTATGATTATTTTGGAGGAGAACCCGTTTTTCGCTTATACAGCCAGTTTTATTGGATTTTAAGGTGTTTTAAAATTTGAGGGGACTTTAAATACGAAAATTAGACTTTTTAAAAGCCAAGTTAAAGTTTAATTAGCATTTTCAATTAAGTGGAGGGGCAAACATGTCAAAAATTTCCTTCCCTTTCTTAATTAAACTTTAAGGGTCAAACTTGTCACCCTCACTTTTCATAACTCAAAAGAATTGATCAAACCCTAGCCTCCACTCCCTCTTGGCCATCCCCTCCTCCCTCAAGAACAACCCCTTTGAAATTTCATACACTTTGGTGATTCAAAGGCGGTCCGGTCCCGATCTCGCGACCTCGACGTCGGTAATTCGCAGATCTCAATTTTCTCCAAGCCAGACATGTAATATCTCTTATTTTTCTTACAATTTAAGCCATAATATTATGTTTTTAATCAATGATTACATGAATTGTATGTGATTTGAATTGATCTATATTTATTGTTTGAGATCCATGCATATATCGTGATTTTCAACACGTATTTGATCCATCTCTTGATATGCTTCAGTGATGGACGGTTATTGAGGCTTGGTTTGGGTCCAAGAATGGTACCAATAGTTATTCCATCGAGTTAGGATCACGTAGGTCCAAACGTGAAGCGATTTGGTCAAGGAATGTATTAGTTATGAATTTTATGATCAGCACGTGTATTGACTTATCGTCAGTGCGCAACAGTAGAGTTATTGGGGTTGGGTAAGTCACTCTATATGGTCTGAGTGGTCAAGGATGATTTCATGAGATATCTCGTTGAGTTAGGGTCATGTAGGTCCAAACTAGAAGCGATTTGGTCGAGGAACAAATTAGTTATGAATTTTATGGCTGCACGTGTCCTGGATGTAGTATGCGCGCGGGCAGTGGGTTTGCGGGCATCGGTTTGGTCTCTTCCTGAATCGTTTTTGAGTCTCGTTTGTTTCAGTGTCTATTGAGGTGAGTTAGGTTGATGTGAGTCAAAACGGGGAGTGATTTGGTTCAGAAATAGATTTTTAATATTTTTACTGTTTTGTCGCTCGGAAATGAGCCTCGTCAGGTCATTTTTGTGAAAATTAAAATTTCGAGTCATAGGGGTTGCCAAAGTTCGTGGATGACTTTATTTGATATTTTAAGATTTTTTTCAGTTTTTAGAATTTATTTAATTTATAGGATTTTTGTCAAATTTTAATGTTTGATTTTAAAGTGAACGGCGGTATTTTAACTTTTTAAAATATAATTTTAAAGTTTAGGGTCCAATTTTAAGATTATTTTAAATGTTTTAAAGTCAAATATTTAGTCAAACTTTTTATTATTGTTGGACATAATATTTTATTTTCAAGTTTTAAAGTCAAAATTTTCGCCGTTGGGATTTTATTTAGTCAAAATTGATCAATGGGTCTTTATTTAGTCAAAATTTTAAATAATTGATTTTTAGTAAAGGATGTGGTATTTTAGAAATTTAAAGGTTACTTTTAAAGTTTGGGCCAAGTCATGTATTAGGCTAAGTCTCAATTTTAATTTAAGTCTAGGTTCTTTTTGGGCTTAGTTGTAGTGGGTCAGACACCTGAACCAGTCCTTGAAATGTAGAAGTCCGTGAATATATATTTAATTATATATGTAGTATTCTATGTATGTTAATATTTTTAAAGGAAATGGTTAAATATATATTGACGGGCTAAACTTTTAAATTGAATGATTTTAAGAAAATGCACGCATCATGAGATTCTACGAAACGATCAGACATGACTTTTTTTAAGATAAAACCTGAGGGATTGAAGTGATGTGGTAAAGTTTAATGATGGAAGCTAGCCGGGTAGCCGGGCCCGGGGATCCCCTAGTTTAATTATGATTATGAGCCTATGGATCCATGTGATCACGACATGGTGAAGTGGCATAGTAGGTGCTTGGGATCCCGAGGTAAGCTCGGGTGAACCGCACCGCCGCGTACGTTGGTTATTTCGACTGATTAGTCACACGCCCGCTCGCATTCACTGATACGACTCATACATTTTTCATGTTACGTTATGTCTTGCCTAATGTACGCTATATGTTATGATATGTTATGAAATGTACGAACAATGTTTTAAGATCATCCATGCATGCATGCTTTAACGTATTTTACTACAAGTATGTGCTCGCATGTGACTTTATGTATATGTACCTTGCTATTTTAAAAGATAGAGTATGCTGAGTCTCTAGGCTCACTAGGTTTAAATGGTGCAGGTGATGACCCTGTGGATTACGTCCCGACTGGCGTTGAGGACCACTGAGCACCCGCTGCAGCTATATCCCGTGGCCGCATTGATGTTTTATCTCTGATATGATTCGCTTTTCAGATGTTGGTTTTAACATGTTCATTTTCAGTACTTTTATTCAGTCTGATTTTTAAACAAGTATGGATGATTTAAAATTTTAAGATATTTATGTTTTAAAGTGATGGTTTAGAAAACGTTTTAAAAGAGAACGAGCCATACTTTTAGTTTATTTATTCCGCGCATGATTTAAAAAAAAATTTCTAGAGTACGGTTCGTTTCACTAGGTGTTCAAGGTTGGATAGTGTGGTAAGTCACTGCTGAATGGGTTTGTATATGCGATGTATAAATCAAAGTCTTCTAGTAGATTCTTTCAATTTGGAAGAAGAGGAGACGTAGAACCGGTGCATTCGAACTTCCATAAACAAAAAATCTCTGTGTATCGTGTTGAGTAATTTCCTTACTACTTATCTGAATTGCATACATGTTTTCTAAACTGAATTTGATCAAGTTTAAATTTTCATGGAGTACTTCGTATTACTTCCCATGGTTTTATCATACTAGATACGATGTACTCTCGATGCTTAATATCTTTCAAGAACCGGTGCTATTGCAACTCCACTAGAGAATTTTATTCTCGATCAGACTGTGCACTGCTGAAATATTTTTAAGTGTCGCACCGCCGTGATCTGATCCTTTCCTAACAAGTTCCCATACCAATAGATCATATTGTAATAGGAACTAAATGTAAACGACATAGTTGTAATAAATAAGGTGAGGCTACTGGCACAAGGTTTTAGACACTGAAGAAGAAATATATTTCCAAGAGAATCTCGCATATGTACCTAGATTAGAAGCCATCACGATTTTTATTATATGTTGCATTTAAAGATTTTAAGGTCATGCAAATCGATGTGAATAGCGTATTTTTGAATGTATTTTATCAGAGGAAGTGTACGTTGCACAACCTCTTATCTTCCTCGGTCATACTAATCCAGATTTTGTTTGTAAACTGGACAAAGCTTTGTACGTTTCAGACAAGCATCAAGATCTTGGTATGACACATTGTCTAATTTCTAATTGATCATGATTTTCTTATCTGGACAGTGGATAAAACCCTGTCCAAATTCATTAAAATTGGTCATATTTTATTAGTTCAAATATATGTTGATGCCATCATTTCTGTCTAAACTAATCCTAAATTATGTGAAAGTTTCCTTACTTATGTGGGATAAGTTCGTATAAGTATGATAAGTGAGCTGATATTTTTCATTGGATTACAAGTTAAAACCCATGTATTTTCGAAAGAGTTTATCCATCCACTATAAACTTTTTCCTAATCCCATCGGTTATTATATCATTTTCCAGCCTCATGTCACATTTCTACTAAATAGAACTTGAAGCCAAAATAGCTAACATTACTAATAATAAAACTAAACTTCAAAAAATTAATGAACCAAATGAGAAGTTGTATCTGAGTCCTATATATCAGTTACCATGTTTCGAAAAATAGTAGTATTCCATGGATCTAATGGCTTCAAACCTTTTATGAAAGAGAAACCCAAAAAAAAAAATACTTACATTAAATGCACATGACTAAATTTAATTTATGTAGGAGAACATTATATAATTTTCTAAAAGTTTTTTGACTTTGATCCTTGTTTCTAGGGATGGCAACGGGGCGGGACGGGGCCGATTTTGCCAATACCATCCCCGCCCCCGAATGATTCGGGGATCCCCATCCCCATCCCCATCCCCGCGGGGATCGGTTCGGGGACGGGGATCCCCATCCCCGCCTCTAATATTAAATAGATAATATATATATATTATTTATTATTCTATATAATCATTAATATAAATTTAATAATACATATTATTGTTACTCAATAGTATATTATTAAAGAACAATATATATATATGCATATAAATGTTATTAATAGATTATTATTTAGGTTTGAATATTTTTAGTCATCTAAATATGTAAGAAATAAATAGTAATATGATTTCTATTGAACAATAATAGTAATATTAAATAATAATTGTAATATTATTTTTATTATATATATATACACACTATCGGGGCGGGTTCGGGGGGTTCGGGGATGGGGGTGCTATTACCATCCCCATCCCTATTTGATTCGGGGATAAAAAAACTTCCTCATACCCGCCCCGTTTCGGGTTTTTCCTGTGGGCCCCCAAAACTGCGGAGAAAATTGTCATCCCTACTTGTTTCGAGGGATGTTATGGATAACTACAATATTCGACAACTTTATTGATAAAAAAAAATATTAGAAGCAAAAGTTATTGGGCCATAAGGAAAATCTGATACAGTTCCATGAAATACACTTGCAATGCAATTTTCTAGAATTTGTTCGAGGTTGATCCTTCTTTCAGAGGAATCGAACTTGTTACACTTGACGAAAATTGTATTGGTAGCACAAAAGAAGCGAAACGTCCACGCATCCATACTCGAGAATCCAGCATTTTTCTTTTCATCTTCAACAATCATATAGCTGCGAAAATGAGCTGGAAGGAATCTAACCTCCCACCCCATGTTCTGATTTTCCCTCTACCAGCACAAGGACACATGAATTCCATGCTCACTCTAGCCCAACTCCTCTGTTTGTCCGATTTCCATGTCACATTCGTCGTGTCGGAATTCAACCACCGGCGCCTCCTAAAGCACACCGGCACTCATTCGGCCTTCGCAAGATATCCGGGGTTCCGATTTCAGACGATCCCAGATGGTCTACCAGAGGACCACCCCCGTGCTGGCCTCCGAATAATGGAAATCATCCAATCGTTGAGAAAGCATGTCGGGCCAAGTTTCAAGAAAATGTTGGTCGATAAGGATTTGCTGGCTTCGGCCGACAGAAGGCCGGTTACTTGTATTATAGCAGATGCGGTGTTGAATTTTAATGCTGATTTCGCGGAAGAAAATGGGATTCCTTTGATTTATTTTCGCACTATTAGTGCTGCTGCTGTGTGGGTTCTTTTTTGCGTCACTCGAGTCGCTGAGGCCAATGAACTACCAGTCAAAGGTACTCGCTAATACTATTCGAGTTCGCTGATATTTGGAATTCTCTGAATCTTTGTCTCTTTTTGCAATTGCAGGAAATGGGATGGATGAATTGGTTAAAAGCATCCCCGGAATGGAGGATTTTCTTCGGCGCCGCGACTTACCGAGTTTCTGTCGCGTAGACAATCCGAATGATCCTGCTCTGCACGAATTAATTGCTTTAACAAGGCAAACTGTGCGAGCAGAAGCGGTCATACTCAACACATTCGAAGATCTAGAGCTACCCGTGTTATCGAATATCCGCCAACACATGGCTAGGCTCTACACCATCGGGCCGAGCAATGTGCTCCTCAAGTCCAGACTCGAGGAAAACAAGGCTTCTTCGGGCAGTTTATGGCCCGAAGACCGAAGCTGCATTGACTGGTTGAACGCACAGGCGCCGGGATCCGTGATTTATGTCAGTTTCGGGAGCGTAACGATCTTGACAAGGGATCAGATACTAGAGTTCTGGCATGGACTAGTGAACAGTGGGCAGAAATTCTTATGGGCGATGAGGCCGGACTCTGTTGATCATTCGGACCGCCTTATTTTCGAATCAGAGCAGGGGATTGAAGGCAATGGTTACATGGTGGAGTGGGCGCCGCAAGAGGAGGTGCTGAACCACCCTGCGGTTGGAGCCTTTTTGACACACTGCGGATGGAATTCGACTCTGGAGAGTATTGGCGCCGGCGTGCCTATGATATGCTGGCCGTTTTTCGCGGATCAAATGGTTAATAGTCGCTTTGTAAGTGACGTCTGGAGGATTGGGTTGGATATAAAGGATAGTTGCGATCGAGTAGTGATAGAGAATGCTGTCCGGGAACTCATGGAGCAGAGGAAGGACGAGTTCGCTGAGAGGGCACGTTGCTTGGCGGCCCAAGTGAGACGAGCCGTGGCAGACGGAGGATCGTCGGAACAAAGCTTAGAGGACTTGATCATGTATATCGCATCCATGATCACTTGATTTTTGGGGGGTTGATTGTTCTTTCAAAGATAAAATTTGGAAACTGTCCGATGTAATACATTATAAAAATTAGCCTTGCCCAGATAAATATGATAAGGTTGTATATGTGCGGATTTATGTTAGTCAGTGGTTCCCTTTTGATTATAGGGATCAGCCTCCGGATGCAGTAAGAACAAATTCTGTTTCATTCTATAAATTTAGCAGAAATAAACCCCCGGCCCATCCCCAAGTTTTTTCTATAGTTAATTCACCCACTCCGTACTTCTACTCCTTTTTTTTTTTCGATTTTAGTTCTCAATTATAAGATTCTGGAACTAGATTTCTGTTAGGGAAACAGAAAGTGATTTTTATCTTTTTTATTTGTAACTTAAATTAAGATTGATGATATTTTAATTCTTATTCTTTTTTGAAAAGATTGATGTTGGTTTTGGTGCAGTTTGATAGACTTGGTCAAATATTGATGATTTAATAAAATAATTGGTAAGTTTCCTTTGTCAAGGATTTTTGTGTGTAAATAGATGTGCAGATTTTATCTACTAAAAAAACACACATTATTTCATTTTCTAGCATGTTTAGGAAATTGTTTTTACTATGTTAGTTATCAGTTTATTATATTCATGAAATTGTTATTGGGCTTATGAAAGAAAGTAAAAGTTAGTATTTCTCATTTTCCAATCCATTTAAAGATAAGCACTCTGGGGCATTTTCACCACTCGGTTGGGCCCAAACTGACTCGTCCTTGAAGAGTATCAGATTTTATTATTACTATTGTCAATCGTGTTTGTAAGAGATCACAGAAAGTGCTTTTCAACTAAAAAGTTTCGAAACATTTTCTTAAAGTTCTTTCAAATGCTACCTCCGTACTCCTGTATACAAAAAGTTTTTGTAATCAAATAATTATTTTGTGAAAAGTACTTTATCAATGAGGATGAGTTCATTTGCACATAAAAAATTATATCAAAAAAATAAATATCTTAGGCCTTCTATACTTTATTCGGATGGTAAGTAGGGATTACAACATGGAAGCCTACAATGAGTGGTCAATCCTATTATCCCTCAAAACTCAACGGGTCCAATCAAAGTTAGACTACATACCGCTAACCATCTATGTAGATATTTTATTCTAATAATTACAGGCTTCAAAATTATCCATTCATCAATGTCACATGCCAAAATCTAAACCATAAAATTTGATGAAAAATAGAAACAAAATAATAAAACTATAACTATCACAAACGAGATATTTAAACTATTTTTTGAAAAAGTAAATAACTAATTCGATATTAATATAAAATATAAGTAATATGTTATATATAGATTGTTGGATTTGTGTAACAGATCATATCTTAATTTTGATACACAAAGTCTACTATTATATTTCTAATGTTTTAATCAAGTGTGCAGGTCCGAGCTGGTTCCGATCAGACGCGGACTGGATCAGATCAGAAGCGAGCTGGTTCGGATCAACTGCGTACTGAAGAAGAAAACATTGTAGCAGAACAGTTGCGAGCTGATAGCAAGGAATTGTACATATTGAGGAGATGTCCGAGCTAGAACAGTAGGGGACGCCCAAGCTGGTCCAGCAGAGGACATTTAAACTTATCCAGCTGAGGACCGCCAAGCTGGTCTAGCAGACATGTAAGCTGATCCAGCTTAGAGCGAAGATCAGCACAGAAGAAACCAGTTCAGAGCAGGTTTCAGATCGGGAGAACAGCGTTTAGTTCAGAGATCAAGTGCATACCAGAATTTAGCTAACAACAGCGTTCAGTTCAGAGACAAGTGCAGATTAGAATTTAGCTAACAGATCAGAATCAGATCAGAGCAGATAGAAGAAAAGTGAGAATCAGTGCAACACAGAACAGTTCAGATCATCTTAGAGGAGTACACAGATTAGAACAGATCAGCTCAGTACAGAACATAGGATCAGCTCAGATCAGTTGAAGCGCAGGTTCAGAATCAGAAGCGCGGCGAGAATCAGAGCAGCTCAGAGCTTAGAACAGATTAGATCGGGTAATCAGCTCAGATAAACAGCTCAGATAAGCAGCTCAGATGGTGATGGTCCCAGAAATAGGATCACTAAGTAAATAGGAGTTCAGAAGTGGGGGGTTGAATGAACTCCTTCGATTTTCGAAAATTCTTTTAAAATGTTTTGCAAGCTTTTTGCTTAACTTAAGTCCGAGTTACCAGACTTAAGAATATCTCAGTTATATTCAAATTTCTCGGCCAACAATATATGTGCGGAAAATGACCGATAGATTTGTGAACAGTAAATAAACACAAGTAATAAAATAGTGCGTAATGTAAAAGATAGAGAAACCAAATTCCTTAATTGTTTCATCGAATCTCAGGTTCCAACTTCGCGATGCTTGTTTGAGACCGTAGAT
>KQ999278.1:162521-182131 GCA_001598015.1 Dorcoceras hygrometricum
CGTTTCGTCAGGGATGCGAGTATCATTTCCATATGTGTGCACTCCCGTAGAGATCGCCTCTGCCAATGTGTACTATTTTTCCAAAGATAGTACAAATCTCGTCTCCTTAATTTCAGGCAGTATGAGTGATTCTTGTTTTGGTCATCGATCTTTTCCAAATGAGTATACGATCGAATTTGAATCTTCTTTATGCTTGCGCCTGAAATCTTTTCTATCGACGGATCTTTCCTTGAAGAAGACGAATGAACAGTTCCTTACTGTTGAGAGATAGACAAGATACATCCATTTGCAAATATCAGCACTGGTGACGTCATCATATCTCTTTGTTTACAAGTTTTAGCACTGCTGACGTCATCATGTCTGTTAAGAACATTGAAGCTGAATAAGATGATGACGTCATGATGTCTATTGTTTTCCTGTGGCTGACGTCATCAGATCCGTTGAGGCAAACGATGTCGTGTTGAGCTAACTGTCTTACAAAGAGCTGTCGATAGATACTTGTACTGTTTTCAAAGATAATACTCTGTCGAACAAAGTTATCAAAGTATACTGTCCTTTCTGTTGGTAGAGCGAGACACTGTTCCCATTGCTGTTTGCATATACCACTGCGATACTGTAGACAAGAGCTGTTGGCAGATATCTCGAATTACTTCATCAAAGCTTGAATATCCAAAACAATCACTCCACTGTTCCAAGATCTGATTTTGATCAACTCGAAACTTATAACTGTAGCTTGAGCTAATCACTGTTGTCAGCAATGTTGATCATCGTGAATATTGTCATTTAATTCCAAATCTTTTCTTTTCTTTGTTATCACCAAAACTATAAATTTTATCCTAACAGATGGAATTAGCGTGATTTATATATCAGTTCAGTGTGAACAGTTAAGAGCAGAATTGTGATGCCCATACCCATGGGTATCAGCGGATTTGAGTTAAATGAAATAAACAAGAGAAATAAAAGGGCTAAACGCGAAAGGTCGTAAGCTCTATTCCCTTACTAAACCGATATACAAGCAATTGGCGCCAAATAGCACATAGCGAAAGCGGATTTGAATAACAGACTTTGTACAAGCTGCAAAATGCGATATTACAACTACTGGAACTCTATATGAATTCACTGTTGTTGTAGTGGATCTTAATATAGTTTTGACAAAAGATAAAAAAAAACAACAATAACAGTGACACGGAAACGCCGGCCTTCGATAAACACAACACCACAGCTTGTTTAGCTCCCGCCTCCCGTCTGCCCCAGATCTGACTCACCTGCACCATAAAAGCTAATGAGTCTAGGGGCTCAGCAAGTAAAACTTGAGGATAACAAAGAGCACTTAGCGCAGCCAGACACATACATAACTTAAATTAATCGTAATTTAAAGGAAGTCAGTTAAACATAATTTCCTTTCGTGAAAATCAGATTTGGGAAGCAACCCAGATCTCATCTATATTTTCGTGTGACTTATGGCTTACAAGCTCTCCTTAGGTCCGTGGATGCTTGATCAAGATACATCTGAATTCATTTAACAATATGAAGGGGCAACTGATTCCTTCGACAGCTAGCTCACCCTTTCGTGGTGACCGTCTGTTATCTATGTCATAAATCCTTCAAAACTGAACATTACTTCCTTTAAACAATCATTTGATCGAAAATGGATCAGAAATCATCGGGGTTCACTTCCTTAAAAATCTCATTTCTATTTAAAATTTCACTGAGCGACAGATTTGGCTACAGGAGACATATCGTTGGAATAGGAACAGATTTGGCTAGCAAAACAGTACTCGGGTACAAACAGACCTCAGTCGCGGAAACAGATTTGGCTATGGGAATAGTGTCGCTAGCGTGAAACAGATGTGAGAATCAGATTTGACTATGTAAACAGTATCGCTAGCGTTAAAGCAGATTTGACTATAAGAATAGTATCGCTAACGTGAAAACAGATTTTACTGTGAAAAACAGTGTTTAGATGCGTAACAGGTTTGAAAAAATACAGAAATAACATCGCTAGCATTGAAACAGATGTGACTATTAGAATATTGGCGCTAGCGTTAAAACAGATTTGGCTTCTGGACTAGTGTTGTAGTATCACGAACGACAATCCAAGATACCAGCTCCACCTATCTAACCGGTACAAAATCCCGATTTGACCAGCATCGCCGATTACTGGGAGTCAAGTCCAGACACCTCCATTCTCGAGAACGAAGAAGTTCTTACATAAATATGAAACTCAAATCTCTACAGCTCAGTGGCTTTAAAATCAACTTCCATCATACTAAACATATTTGGAGAGTTTTAAAACAGAACATTCTGTGAACCCGAAGCATTCATTTTCATAAACCAAGCAGAAGCATGAACTTAGCAAAAACTTGGACGTAAAACAGGCAAGCAGTCACAAACTGGAGAAAACAATATGTATATACTTTCATGGTGTAGAAAAGAATTAGCTTTTACTTGCCTGTAACTGGAAAAAATGAAGAACAGATGGTCCTGATAGAAGATCTCCTCAAGCACAAGCGACTAAATCCTTAGAAAATTTGGGAGAACGAAGGAATTTCTTGACTAATGAAATGAGCTCAAAATTCTCGTAGACAATCATATAAGGGAACATGATTGGCAGTAGGTGAAATCACTTGAGTAGGCATGGGATACCATACCAACTCTTTGTCCTTTTAGAAGATTTGTTAAAAGCTCCCTACCACTGTTTAAATTTGGAAATTTTCCAAAATATTTTAAAAAGAACCAAATTGCTCATTCATTATCATTTTTATTTACAAAATCTGAAATCTGCTCGAGTTTGTGCTTGGGGCGAAATCTGTCTGGAATCTCCTGCTCCGTGCCTCAAATCTGGATGAAAAGAAATCAATTTTAAATAAATAAAACTAACTTAAGCTGAAATCTGAATTTTGAAATATCAAAATGGCCTTTAAAGTAATATTTATGATCCTATGAATTTTGGGGCGCTACAACTCTACCCTCCTTATAGAAATTTTGTCCTCGAAATTTGCTTACCAAACAGCTCTGGGTAAAGACTATGCATATCAGCTTCAGTCTCCCACGTAGCTTCTCGTTCTGTTTGGTTAGACCATTGTACCTTAACCATTGGAATACTACTATTCCTCAACTTTCTAATCGCTCTAAGAAGAATCCTCTCGGGTCTTTCTTCGTAACTCAGATCTGGTGCCAACTGGATTGGCTCATAACTTAGCACATGCAATGGGTTGGGAATATACTTCCTCAAAGCTGAAACATGAAACACACTGTGCACTGAATACAGATGTGGGGGTAGTGCTAATCGATAATCCATTGTTCCTACTTTGTCCAGAATTTCATAAGGACCGATATATCTTGGACTCAGCTTTCCTTTCTTTCGAAAACGCATCACTCCTTTCATCGGAGCTACTTTCAGAAACACGTGATCACCAACTTCAAAACACAGCTCTCGACGCCTATTATCAGCATAGCTCTTCTGTCTGCTTTGAGCTGCTCTCATCCGTTCTCTAATGATCCTAACAGCATCTGCTGGTTGTTCTACCACATCTGGACCTAAACCAGCTCGCTCGCCTACCTCATCCCAGTGAAGGGGTGTTCTGCATTTTCGACCATAGAGAGCTTCATATGGGGCCATCTTTATCGAAGCTTGGAACTGTTATTATACGCTATTCTACCAACGGTAGCTTTAAATCCCAACTCTCTGAAAAATCTATGATACATGCCCTGAGTAGATCTTCTAAAATCTGAATCACCATTTCTGATTGACCATCGGTCTAGGGGTGAAAAGCTGTGCTAAAGGTCAACTTAGTACCCAATGCTCTGTGTAAACTCTTCCAGAAAGCTGACGTAAACCTTGGATCTCTATCGGATACAATAAAATTGGAATACCATGTAACCTGACTATTTCTTTTATATACAGCTCAACGTATTTGCTCACATCGTAAGTTGTCTTGACCGGTAAGAAGTGAGAAGATTTGGTGAGTCGGTCTACTATAACCCAAATAGAATTGTATCTTAAGGTAGTTCTGGGCAATCCAACCACAAAATCCATAGCAATACTCTCCCATTTCTACTGTGGTATCGGCAAGGGTTTCAGCATTCCAGCTGGTTTTTGATGTTCTGCTTTCACCAGTTGACATGTTAGGCATTCTGAAACAAATATGGAAATATCGCGTTTCATGCCTGGCCACCAATATAACTTCTGGAGATCCTTATACATTTTGGTACTTCCTGGATGTACGGAGTATGGGAGCTGTGTGGGCTTCAGCCATCAAATCTGATCTCATGGTGTCTACTTCGGGTACCCACATCCGGCCCTGATATCTCACAATTCCTCCTTCTGAGGTATAGAGATTACTACATCTCTCTCTATCTTGCTCAACCCACTTCATCAGCTGCTCATCTTTTAACTGTACTTCTCGGATCTGGTCTAATAGATCTGATCGAATGGAGAGATCTTCCAATATCACAGTGCTATCACAGTGCTATCACAGGGTACTATTTCTAATCCGAACTTATCAATTTCACAAGCTAATGGTCTCTAGACAGTGAGCTGGGCTACTCCTATTGACTTCCTGCTTAGAGCATCAGCCACTACGTTTTCCTTTCCTGGATGATAGCTGATGGTACAATCATCATCCTTTACCAGCTCTAACCATCTCCTTTGCCTCATATTGAGTTCTTTTTGGGAAAAGTACTTAAGGCTCTTATGATCTGTGAATACTTCATGCTTATCCCCATAAAGGTAATGTCTCCAGATCATCAGGGCAAAAACTACAGCCTCCAGTTCTAGGTCATGCGTGGGATAGTTCTTCTCATGGTTATTCAATTATATGGAAGCATAGGAGATTACTCTATGATCCTGCATCAGTATAGCACCTAAGCCCAATTTGGACGCATCTGTATAGATAACAAAATTTCCTTGCTCAGAAGGCATGGTTAGCACGGGGGCTTCGATCAAATCTTGCTTGAAATTATCAAAACTGAGTTGGCAATCTAGGGTCCAATCATATTTAACCTGTTTCCTTGTTAACGAGGTTAATGGGACAACTATCTTCGAAAATCCCTGAATAAAACGTCTATAGTTTCCAGCTAAACCCAAAAAGCTACTTACTTCTGAAACAGATTTGGGAACAGGCCACTCACGTACGGCTTCCGCTTTGGCTGGGTCAACCTTCAATCCATCTCTGGATATGATATGTCCTAGGAATGCAACTTTCTCCATCCAAAAATCACATTTATTGAACTTGGCAAACAGTTTCTTCCTCTTCAAAACTTGTAGCACCATCCTAAGGTGGTCGGCGTGCTCAGATCTGGTCTTGGAATACACTAAAATATCATCTATAAACACGAACACAAACTGCTCCAAAAATGGTTGGAAAACTCTATTCATCAAATCCATAAAAGCTGAGGGTGCATTGGTAAGTCCAAAGGGCATTACTAGGAATTCATAATGGCCATAGCGTGTTCTAAAGACCGTCTTATAAATATCAGCTGGCTTAATCTTCAATTGGTGGTAACCAGACCTCAAGTCGATCTTAGAGAAGACAGATGATCCCTTCAACTGGTCAAACATATCCTCAATCCTAGGAAAGGGATATTTATTCTTAATGATCAGTTTATTCAGCTCTCGATAATCTATACACAACCTCAAACTCCCATCTTTCTTCTTAACAAACAACACAGTGGCTCCCCATGGTGACGTGCTAGGTCGATGAAGCCCTTATCTAACTGATCTTGGATCTATTCTTTCAACTCTCTCATCTCTGATGGATCCAGGCGATAAGGTGGTCTGGAAACAAGCGTTGCTCCTGGCACTATATCAATTGCAAATTCCAGCTCTCGGTCGGGTGGTAATCCATGGATGTCCTCTGGGAAAACTTCAGGAAACTCATTCACTACCTCCACTTCTGTTAGTTGGGGTTTGCTAGCAGTAGCTAGAGAAGATAGGCTTGCCAAAAATCCTACTCCTCCTTTCCTCAAACAGCTTTGAGCCTTTAAAGCAGAAATGATGCGAGGAATTATCCAAATCTGGTTAGCTTCAAACGTGAACTGGTCTCCTTTGGGTGGGTTGACCACTACTGTTCTGACTTAAAATCAATTACTACCCCATACTTGGTTAACTAGTCCATTCCCAGAATTATATCGAACTCAGGCATAGGTAGCACAATCAAATTAGCAGTAATCAAACGTCCTTGGAGCCTAAGTTCTAAATCACAAAATAGATCATGGGATACCAATTCCTCTCCTGAGGGTACAGTCACGCAAAAGCCTATGGTTACTTGGTCTGGTCTGATGGGTAACTTCTTAGCAAACATGGTCGCTATAAACGATAGGTTGTACCTATCAAGGCTATAGAGGGCATACTAGCAATCAAGATCTTACCCGTAACCACAGTAGAATCGGGATTGGCTTGCTGAGTTGTCATAACAAAAGCTCTACTGGTCATCAGTTTCTTTGAATTTGGGCAGTCTCGAATAACATGCCCTTGCATACCACATCTGTAGCAGACGTTCTGACCAAGTCTGCATGGACCAGAGTGATTCTTCTGGCACTTGGGACACACTGGCCGGTTGTTGGTAGTAAGAACTGCACTAATGGGTTGAATTGGTAAAGGTTTCTGTTCTTGAGGTCTCTGCTGATTCTTGTTCTATTTCTTGAACGGCCTTTGGTCTCTCTGTTGGAAGGCCTGCCTCTTCTGCTGCCTCTCCTCTTCCACATCCTTCCAATCCCTCTCGACTCGCAAGGCTCTATCCACTGCTTCCCTGTAAGTCTTTGGCGCAGATAGCCTAACATTCAGCTTGAATGTAGGCTTCAATCCTTCCATAAAATGGCTCAACTTCTCCTCGAGATCATTTCCAATAAGAGGCACAAAATAGCATCCTCTCTCGAACATCCGAACATACTCCTGTACTGTCATGGCTCCTTGCTTCAAGGTTAGGAACTCTCTCTTCAATTCAAATCTCTTGTCTGTGGTAAAGTAACTGTTCGAATAACACTCGCTTAAAATCTCCCACGACATATTCGCCAAATCTACTGATAACTTGGCTCCTTCCCAGAAGATCATAGCATCATCCCTTAACATGTAGATAGCACACTTAGGCCTATCCAAATCTGGCATCTGGAGATATTCAAAAATAACCTCCATCGACTTGATCCAGCTCTCAGCAACAAGAGGATCTGTTGTATCACTAAACTCCTTTGGTTTCTTTCTTCGAACCTCTCCTGAGGATCATCATGGTTCGGTCCCCTACTGCTAGAATATTGGCCATTGCCTCTGCCTGTCTGTTCTACCAACAACCTTAAAAGTTGGCAATACTAGCATTACTGTCTGGGCTGGGTTCTTCTAAGGGAGGTCTTCTTCTTCTACCTCGTCCTCTGCCAGAAATCTTAATCTATAGCCCGTAATCCACCACAAATGAGCATCAGAACATGCTAAATTCAAAAGATAAATGCTCTATAAAATAAAACTCACAGCTCAGGAGAAACGATCGACGAAATCTGTTTCAACTGGAAATTTATGTGTTTATCTCTAGGACCATGCTCTGATACCAAGTTGTGACGCCCATACCCAAGGGTATCAACGGATTTGAGTTAAATGAAATAAACAAGAGAAATAAAAGGGCTAAATGCGAAAGGTCGTAAGCTGTATTCCCTTACTAAATCGATATACAAGCAATTGGCACCAAATAGCACATAGGGAAAGCGATTTGAATAACAGATTTTGTACAAGCTGCAAAATGCGATATTACAACTACTGGAACTCTATATGAATTCACTATTGTTGTAATGGATCTTAATACAGTTTTGACAAAAGATAAAAAAACAACAATAACAGTGACACGGAAACGTCGACCTTCGATAAACACATACACCATAGCTTGTTCAGCTCCCGCCTCCCGTCTGCCCCAGATCTGACTCACCTGCACCATAAAAGCTAATGATCCTAGAGCTCAGCAAGTAAAACTGAGGATAACAAAGAGCACTTAGCGCAGCCAGACACATACATAACTTAAATTAATCGTAATTTAAAGGAAGTCAGTTAAACATAATTTCCTTTCGTGAAAATCAGATTTGGGAAGCAACCCAGATCTCATCTATATTTTCGTGTGACTTATGGCTTACAAGCTCTCCTTAGGTCCGTGGATGCTTGATCAAGATACATCTGAATTCATTTAACAATATGAAGGGGCAACTGATTCCTTCGACAGCTAGCTCACCCTTTCGTGGTGACCGTCTGTTATCTATGCCATAAATCCTTCAAAACTGAACATTACTTCCTTTAAACAATCATTTGATCGAAAATGGATCAGAAATCATCGTGGTTCACTTCCTTAAAAATCTCATTTCTATTTAAAATTTCACTGAGCGACAGATTTGGCTACAGGAGACATATCGTTGGAATAGGAACAGATTTGGCTAGCAAAACAGTACTCGGGTACAAACAGACCTCAGTCGCGGAAACAGATTTGGCTATAGGAATAGTGTCGCTAGCGTGAAACAGATGTGAGAATCAGATTTGACTATGTAAACAGTATCGCTAGCGTTAAAGCAGATTTGACTATAGCAATAGTATCGCTAGCGTGAAAACAGATTTGACTATGAAAAATAGTGTTTAGATGCGTAACAGGTTTGAATACAGAAATAACAACGCTAGCGTTGAAACAGATGTGACTATTAGAATATTGGCGCTAATGTTAAAACAGATTTGGCTTCTGGACTAGTGTTGTAGTATCACGAACGACAATCCAAGATACCAGCTCCACCTATATAACTGGTACAAAATCCCAATTTGACCAGCATCGTCGATTACTGGGAGTCAAGTCCAGAAACCGCCATTCCCCAGAACGAAGAAGTTCTTACATAAATATGAAACTAAATCTCTACAGCTCAGTGGCTTTAAAATCAACTTCCATCATACTAAAACATATTTGGAGAGTTTTAAACAGAACATTCTGTGAACCCGAAGCATTCATTTTCATAAACCAAGCAGAAGCATGAACATAGCAAAAACTCGGACGTAAAACAGGCAAACAGTCACAGACTGGAGAAAACAATATATATACTTTCATGTTGTAGTAAAGAATCAGCTTTTACTTGCCTGTAACTGGAAAACACGAAGAACAGCTGGTCCTGACAGAAGATCTCCTCAAGCACAAGAGACTAACTCCTTAGAAAATTTGGGAGAACGAAGGAATTTCTTGGCAAATGAAATGAGCTCAAACTTCTCCTAGACAATCATATAAGCACTTGAGTAGGGATGGGATACCATACCAACTCTTTGTCCTTTTAGAAATATTTGTTAAATGCTCCCTACCACTGTTTAAATTTGGAAATTTTCCAAAAGATTTTAAAAAGAACCAAATTGCTCATTCATTAGCATTTTTATTTACAAAATCTGAAATCTGCTCGAGTTTGTGCTTGGGGCAAAATCCGTCTGTAACCTCCTGCTCCGTGCCTCAAATCTGGATGAAAAGAAATCAGTTTTAAATAAATAAAACTAACTTAAGCTGAAATCTGAATTTTGAAATATCAAAATGGCCCTTAAAATAAAAAGGGTAATATTTATGGTCCTATGGATTTTGGGGCGCTACAAGAATTGTTGGTCCTGTTTTGGGGGGGTGTCCGTGAGCTCTCACACAAGGCACGTAGGCTCTCACACAGCCTAAGACATCGAACCCTCAAGTTGCGTGCAGTTTTAAAAATGGTTTGAAAGAAAAGCAGCACGCAACATGGGAACCGGATCGCGCATGAAACGCACCAACAACTCTGCGAGCTGGTTCAACATATGCGATCAGGTTTATTTAAAACTTGAGCTGCAATAGCTCAGTGTTCTTGAATATTAAGCGCACCGAGATACAGATTGAGTAATGAGGTAAAATCATGTGAAAATAACTCAAATTGAACTCTTATAGTCGAAAGCTTATTAATAGTTTTAATCACAGTTGTTTAAATGTGCAATGCATATGAATGTAAATGCAGAAAGCTGTAACATGATAGGCTGCAATTTTTTTATGAAGTTCGGAGCTGAATCTCCTACGTCTCCCCTTCTTCCGCAATCGGGAAGGATCCACTAGAAGACTTTGATTAGAGTGGCTCTCACTGCAACTCGATCCTACGACCAGCAGCCGCAAGAACTCCTAACCACCACCGTACACTAGCCCGCAAGCTGCGTGTGTCTAACTCACTTCTTTGCTGCCTCAGTGAGAAAGGCTACATACACTTCTTTAACGTCTTAGTGTGAAAGACAACGTAGACTTGTTTAACATCTCTGTCCAAAGACTACAAGGAAAGTGTTTTTGTTTTTGATTCACTCAGATAATCTACTCGGCTCTCTCAAATATGTGAGTGAATCGTGTGTGAGAATTACATTGTGAACTCTCTGTTTCTTTTGTATCTCAGACACATGGGAAGATTCTCTCCAAGCTGGTTTCTTCAATTTCTTCCCAGATTGTGCAGTCTATAAATATATCATTGAAGCATTTAGGTCAGTGCACCAGCTCACACCTGGGCACTTGACCAGCTTGAGCAGACTACTGCACAATCTCTCTGTGTTGTGCCTTGCTGCACTTGTATTCTTTTTTGCTCAACACCTCCTCTCCCTCTCTGCACCTCTTCTTCACTCTGCTATTGATATATAAAGCCTCTTGTGCAGATTTGTCGGTTGGACACAAATTTGTAGCCGTTGAAAAGTCTTCTGACACTGTTGTACTTTGCGTCCTTTGAATTTAATTCTTCTGCAGGCTTTCTTCACATTAAGCACGTGAGCACTGTACTGAGAAGACAACACAGCAAATCGATTTGAACAATTATAAGAAGTTTTCGTATGGTCTTGTGTTCAAATCATTTTGCTTGTCGTTTTGTCTAATCCTGCTCTTGAACTCAGAAGTTTTTTGCTCTGCTCGTCAAGCTGGTTTGACCTTAACTAGCTTGTCTCTGTTCTGCTTCGAGCTAGTCTGTTTGTTACACTGAGTTGGTTGCTTCTTCAAATGCATTGCTCTTGTTCACGACAGCTCTTGCTCTGTTCTCTCCTACTCTTGTCTGCACTTGAATTGCTCTTGTACCAAGCTGATGAACCAGCTTGGTGTTCTCTGCGATCTGGATTCCTTCTGCAGTACATGCTTTACGTCCTATGTTGGATCAGCTCGAGCGTCCCATCACCTTTCCAACTTAGATGTTCTTTGCTTGACCAGCTTGGCGTCCCCTCACTGTTCCAGCTTGAACATCTCTTTGTATTCTCCAAACTATCAACTACACATCAATCTTAAACCGTTAGTAGAATAACAACAGATTTTGTGTGAATCAAAACTTAGATTCTAATCTGTAAAAACAGATCCAACAAGAATTCGTTCAGAACAGTTGAGAACACCTACGCTGGAACAGTATAAAACAGATCGGTTCAGAGTAAGAAGATTAGATCAGATGATATAATGAGTTCAGTTCAGAGAAACAGAACATAATCTGCTCAAAGCAAACATAACAAAAGAGACCAGCTAAGAGACCAGCTGAGAGACGAACTGGGAGAGACCAGCTGAGACATAACAGCTTAGAGCAGTTTAGAGCAGAAGAAAAGCACAGAGACAGCTCAAGAGCAGAACGACTCAGCTTAGAGCATATGTGAACAAGAGCAAATCAGATAAGAAGCGAACAACTCAGAGATCAAAACTTCAACGAGATCAGATCGGAGCAAAGCAGTTTGAACAAAATGTATGCGAAGACTGTATTGTATTAGTTCAAACTAATTTTCTTTGTCTTATCAACATCATTTTCAGTGTTCACATGTTCAAAGTCAACAAAGTCTGCAATGCGTTAAATAGCCGAGAGCTCAAAGTCAAAAAAGCCTGCAAACGCATTAAATGATAAATGACACAAGGTACAACTATGTCAGAACTTTACAGAAGCCTTTTCAATGGCTAGGAACTTGTGTCCAAGGGATAGATTTTCACAGAGGCTTTTTATATGTAGAGATAAGAACAAGAGCAAGAAAGCGATACATGAGAGAAAATCAGAGAGCAGTGCATGTGCAACATTTGAGAGCTTGTACACTCAGGTGACAGCTGGTTTACAAGTTGAGCTAGTGCCCAGGTGTGAGTTGGTGCACATGCCGAGAGCTTATATGCAAATTCTAAGTCGACTGCACATAAATGGGAAGAATATGAAGATATCAGCTTTGTAGAAGTTCCCATTGTGAGAAAATAGTCGAGAGAGTGAGCTTACACTGTAAATTTCTCACACACAGATTCACTCAAATATGAGATCCGTGAGCTTAATAGAATAGATGAGTGAATCACACACACAAATCATAGTAGTCTTTCTCACTGAGACGTTAAAGAAGTGTTAAGCAAGTCACACAGCCTGCGAGCTGGTGTGCAGCTGTGTCTATGAGTTCTTGTTGCTTGTGGGCTGTTGGATCGGGTTTGTACAAATGGTTGTATAAATCAAATCTTCAAGTATATCCTTTCAGCAATGGAAGAATGGGAGATGTATGAGATTGAACTTTGAACTTCCAGAAACAAATTTGCAACGTACAGTTTTCTTTACAACTGTGTGCATACATGTCTTAAAACTGTCCTTTAAGCTTTCAATTTTCGGAGAGTATTTCGGGTTCCTTTCCGCATGATTTTCTATCACACGTGAATTCTCGGTGCTAAAATATTTCAAGAACCAGAGTTATTTCATCTCATATTTTCATAGATCAGATTGCACGCGATCTGGACCAGCACGAAGCGTTGCTCCGTGCTGATCCAGCTTAGGCGCGATCTGCCATTTGGATTTTGCGTGCTGTATTTCGAAACACTTTTAAATACACGAAATATGTTTTTTTGATCAATGAATTGGCGTCGGAGCTGTTTGAGAGCTCACGACACCAGCTTACGGGTCCTTTCAAGTGGTATCAGAGCAGTTTGTTCTTCAAAGAGCATTTTAAATTGAAAATTTTTAAAGGTTTTAAAACCATTTTCACTTCTGATGATTTTTTCAAGACTGTTTTTCTGCGGAAAATCTCTCTGTGCTATAAAATTGTTTTATATGTTTTAAAACTCATTTTATAAAGATAGGAGGAGTAATGATTTTTGAATAGCAGAGCAGTATTCAGAAAGAAAAGTGCAGCAATATCTCTTCCGTCAAGCTGACACAGATTGTGCTAGATCTGTGTGGACGCCAAGACCTTTAACGATGGTTGTGCTGAATTAATAGCGCATGCAACAAAGTTAGAGAGAAACAGAAGAGATTATGTGAATTCGATTATCATTTATCTTCAAATCTGGATAGATGAGAATTTTCAGTAGCATAGAATAGATTGTTTTTAAAATTCATATCATGCATTCTTTTCTGCAACTGTCATCCCTTGCAAAATGTTTTCATTTCGAAAACTGAAAAACCCCGTGTTGTGTTAAAGGGGAGCTTTATATTAAATTTTAAGGGGGAGACAAGATTTCGGAACCCTTTTTTTGATTCCCACAAAAAGGGGGAGAAATATTTCAAAACTATTATTCGTAATTTTTGTTTTCCAGGTTTTGTGTTAATCAAAAAGGGGGAATTGTTGGATCTTTGTAACAGATCAGATCTTAATTTTGATAAACACAAAACCTGTTATTATGTTTCTAACTTTTTAATCAAGTGCGCAGGTCCGATCTGGTTCAGATCATATGCAAGCTGGATCAGATCAGAAACGAGCTAGTTCGGATCAGTTGCGTACTAAACAAGAAAGCACTGTAGCAGAACAGCTGCGAGCTCATAGCAGCGAACTATGCATATTGAGGAGATTTCCGAGCTAAAACAGTGGGGGACGCCCAAGCTTGTCCAGCAGAGGACATCCAAGCTGATCCAGCTGAGGACCGCCAAGATGATTCAGCACACATCTAAGCTGATCCAGCTTAGAGCGAAGATCAGCACAGAAGAAATCAGTTCAGAGCAGGTTTTAGCTCAGAAGAACAACATTCAGTTCAGAGATCAAGTGCAGATCAGAATTTAGCTAACAGTATGCAGAACCGATCAGAATCAGATCAGAGCATATTAGAAGAGCAGTGAGAATCAGTGCAGCGCAGAATAGTTCAGATCAGCTTAGAGGAGTACACAGATTAGAACAGATTAGCTCAGTATAGAACAGAATAGGATCGGCTCAGATCATTTGAAGCGTAGGTTCAGAATCAGAAGCACAGCGAGAATCAGATCAGCTCAGAGCTTAGAACAGATCAGATCGGGTAATCAGCTCAGATAAGAAGCTCAGATAGAATCAGCGTGATTTATATATCAGTTCAGTGTGAACAGTTAAGAGCAGTATCCGTTCAGAACAGCTGAGAACGCCTAAGCTGGAATAGTATAGAACATATCGATTCAGAGTAAGCAGATTAGATCAGATGAGATCATGAGATCAGTTCAGAGAAATAGAACAGAATCTTCTCAAAGCAAACAGAACAAAAGAGATCAGCTGAGAAACCAACTAGGAGAGACCAGCTAAGACATAACAGCTTAGAGCAGTTTAGAGTAGAAGAAAAGCGCAGAGAAAGCTCAAGAGTAGAACGACTCAGCTTAGAGCATATATGAACAAGAGCAGATCAGATAAGAAGCGAACAGCTCAGAGATCAAAGCTTCAACCAGATCATAGCGGAGCAAAGCAGTTTGAACACAAATGTATGCGAAGACTGTATTGTATTAGTTCAAACTGATTTGCTTTGTCTTGTCAACATCAGATACAGCGTTCAAATGTTCAAAGTCAACAAAGTCTACAATGCATTAAATAGCCGAGAGTTCAAAGTCAACAAAGCCTACAAACACATTAAATGATAAACGACACAAGGTATAACTATGTCAGAACTTTACAGAAGCCTTTTCAACGGCTAGGAACTTGTCTCCGACGAATAGATTTGCACAGAGGCTTTTTATATGCAGAAGACTAAGAACAAGAGCAAGAAATCAATACACGAGAGAAAATCATAGAGCAGTGCATGTGCAACAGTCGAGAGCTTGTACACTCAGATGACAGATGGTGTACAAGCTGAGCTAGTGCCTAGGTGTGAGCTGGTGCACAGCTCGAGAGCTTATATGCAGATTCTAAGTCCACTGCACAAAAATGGGAAGAAGATGAAGATGTCAGCTTTGTAGAAACACTTCCCAGTGTGTGAGAAAACAGTCGAGAGAGTGAGCTTACACTTTAATTTCTCACACACAGATTCACTCACATAGGAGATCCTTGAGATTTATAGAATAGATGAGTGAATCACAAACACACAAATCATTGTAGTCTTTATCACTGAGATGTTAAAGAAGTGTTAAACAAGTCACACAACCTGCGAGCTGGTGTACAGCTGTGTCTAGGAGTTCTCGCAGCTTGCGGGCTGTTTGGTAGGATCGATGTTAGGGGTGCCCGTGAGTTCTCACACAACTCACGTAAGCTTTCGCACAGCTTTAGACACCAAACCCTCAAGTTACGTGTATTTTAAAATGTTTTTAAAATAATATACAGGATGCAACACTGGAACCGGATCGTGCATGAACTCTACCAGCAGCTCTGTGAGCTGGTCCTTAACACATGCGATCTGGTTGATTTAAATCTTGAGCTGCAATAACTCAATGTTCTTGAAATGTTTGTGCATCGAGATACAGATTGAGTTATGAGATAAATCATGCGGAAACAACTCAAACTGAACTCTGAAAATCGAAATCTTGTTAATGGTTTTAAACATATGCAGTTTCAAAATATACAGTTCATGTATGTTAAATGCAGAAAAAACTGTACAGAAATACACTGCAATTTGTTTATGGAAGTTCGGAGCTGAATCTCCTACGTCTCACCTTATTCCGCAACGGGAAGGATCCACTAGAAGACTTTGATTACAACGGCTCCTGCTGCAACCCGAAGAAATACACTGCAATTTGTTTATGGAAGTTCGGAGCTGAATCTCCTACGTCTCACCTTATTCCGCAACGGGAAGGATCCACTAGAAGACTTTGATTACAACGGCTCCTGCTGCAACCCGATCCGACAGCCCTCGGCTGCAAAAACTCCTAGCACCTATGCACACCAGCCCGCAAGCCGTGTGTCTAACAATCACTTCTTTAACCCTCAGTGAGAAAGGCTACATAGACTTGTTTAACGTCTCTGTCCAAAGACTACAAGGAAGTCTTTTTTGTTTTTGATTCGCTTAGCTAATCTCATAAGCTCTCTCAAATATGTGAGTGAATCGTGAGTGAGAATTACAGTGTGAACTCTCTGTTTCTTTTGTATCTCACACAATCGGGAAGATGCTCTCTAAGCTGGTTTCTTCAATTGTCTTCCCAGATTATGCAGTCAATGAATATATCATTGATGCATATCGGTCAGTGCACCAGCTCACACCTGGGCACTCGACCATCTTGAACACCAGCTGCCACAATGGTGTTCAAGCCTTCGAATGCTGCACAATCTCTCTGTTTGTGCCTTACTGCACTTGTATTCATTTTCGCTCAACACTTCCTCTTTTTCTCACGCATCATTTCTGCTTGTGCTCTGATCTTGATTTATAAATCCTCTTTGCAGATTTGTCCGTTGGACACAAAGTTGTAGCCGTTGAAAAGTCTTTTCACACTGTTGTACTTTGCGTCCTTTGTCTTTGAATGCATTTCAGCCTTTTTCTCACTTTAAGCACGTGAGCACTGTACTTGAGAAGACAACACAACAAATCGATTTGAATACTGAAAAGCAATAATCGTATAGTCTCATATTCAAATCTCTTTGCTCGTAGATTTGATAGCATCTGCTGATATGCTATCTGAGCTGGTCTGACCTTAACCATTTGTCTCTGTTCTGGTTTGCACTGAGCTAGTTTGTTCATTACACTAATCTGGTCAAAGCTTTCTTCTTCTCTTCTCATCTGCTCTTGTTCACCAGCTGCTCTTGTTCTGTTCTTTCCTGCTCTTGAACATTTTCTGGGCTCTGAGCTTGTTTCCCAGCTGGTTTCTTATTTCACTACAGGAGTCTTTCGCCTTCACGTCATCAAAAGCGTCGATATTTTTCACTATCACAGACTCCTGCGTCCATATCTCTCATAAGCATCCAGCTTGACCAGATCTCTTTCCGATTTTCTCTTCTCCGAGCTGGTTTGTCCTTAACCAGCTTGGCTCTATTCTTCTCGTCAAGAGCCTCTGTGTGCTTGCTTATTCTCTTGTTCCATTCAGACACCTCTTCCACACCATCAGCAAGCACACATTTCTTTCACTGGTTGATTGAACCAGTTCTTCGAGGGTACTTTAACCCTATCCTCGTAGAACTGCAATCCAGCACCAGTGATTATATCCCTTCTTATTTGTGATATTATAATCAGTTTCGATTCAGTCTATCTCCAGACTGAGATCTATATGATGAACTGATTATTGTTGCGCTTATTGATTTGACCTGCACTTGATCACTGCGCTTGTATACGGCTCTGCACTTGAACAGTGCACTTGATCTATACTTGAACAGTTCTGCACTTCACTAGATCTTCATAGCACTTGACCATTGAACTGCTCTTGCATCAAGCTGGTGAACCAGCTTGGTGTTCTCTACGACCTGGAAAACACTCCGTTGTACCAGCTCGGCGTCCCTTTACTATTCCAGCATGGACATCTTCAATTGTTCCAGCTTGGATGTCCCCTTATTGTTCTAGTTTGGATATCTCATTGTCTTCTCCAGACTATCAACTGCTCATCAATCTTGCCGTCAGTAAGATAATAACAGGTTTTGTGTTAATCAGAATTAAGATTCTGATCTGTAAAAACAGATCCAACACTGTTGGATCGGGTTTATACAAATGGTTGTATAAATTAAATCTTCTAGTGTATCCTTCCAGCAATGGAAGAAGGGGAGAAGATGAAATGGGAAGAAGATGAAGATATCAGCTTTGTAGAAGTACTTCCCATTGTGAGAAAACGGTCGAGAGAGTGAGCTTACACTGTAAATTTCTCACACACAGATTCACTCAAATATGAGATCCGTGAGCTTAATATAATAGATGAGTGAATCACAAACACACAAATCATAGTATTCTTTCTCACTGAGACGTTAAAGAAGTGTTAAGCAAGTCACACAGCCTGCGAGCTGGTGTGCAGCTGTGCCTAGGAGTTCTTGCCGCTTGTGGGCTGTTGGATCGGGTTTGTACAAATGGTTGTATAAATAAAATCTTCTAGTATATCCTTTCAGCAATGGAAGAAGGGGAGATGTATGAGATTTGTCAGGCCCGGTGTGCTAATACATAGATAATTACACAATTAAGCGGAAGCAACAAAAATCAGGGCTTAAAAATTTTTCGAAAAGTTGGGCCTGATCCAAACATCATCTTAAAATAGTTCATAATCAAAATACGAGTTTAACTCAGAACTCAAACAATCCATCCGCAGGTAACAAATAACAAGTAGTAAATCAACTACAGAACCCTCAGTAAAATAAAGGCACAGGACATCCTCTGGCTCAATATAAATACATAACACTGGGACTCAAATCGGAAAAGGGACCGACCAGCTGAAGCTCCACTCTGTCCAGCCTGGTTATCTGAAGAACCTGCCAAAGCCAATACAGACCAAGGTAGCCCAAAATAGGGAAAAATAAAGAGGTCAAACCTCAGTACGAAGAACCATCTAAAAACAGCAAATCATGCAACATGCTATACTTCAAGTTATGAAATGCATGATGGCTATCAAAGGAATTCGGTCATCAAGGCCAACGACTCAGCTAGAAAATCTCAAAGCCTCATCCACGCACAGCCAATCAGCCGATGGAAACAACCATCGGTCCGTGATCTTCAGGCCTGTCAGCCATTACAGCTCAGTGGTCTTCAGGCGCGACGACTCAGCCGACCACCACCCCGATGATAGCATTTGACCCTTCAGGCACGACAACGCAGCCGGCCTATCAAAATGCTAGCTCGACTCAGTTCATCAATCGAATCTCAGGCTCAATATGTATGAATGAATGCCATTTAATAATTAGATTCCAATTCATACAAATCAGTACGTGAAACAGATCATACAACAGGAGACAATCAATCAAATCTGTTCACATAGTCACGTATTCACAGTATACATGTTCACAACAAGAAATATAAACATGTCCATGCCCAAAGCTATTTACAGGGGCTCAATCCGTACCTCAAACCATCTTAAACCTCAATCAAATCTCACCAGGGCACGGCACCAACCACCTGCTCAAGTCTGCTTCCTCACTGACTCACTGCGAAGCCTAACAGAAGCTACCGGAAGCCCAAATCTACCAAAACAACTAACCATTCAACTCAACACTAAGCCAAATCTGCTTAGTACCTATGGTCAAGGTTCTAGACTACTCGACAAGGCTCTACTAGCTCTAACGAAGCTAGAATGGGAAGAATCACTTACCCAGAAGCTCAAATGTGTGTTAGAGTAGATGCCCAACTAGCCAACTTGTGGCGTGTGGGTTTTATAGACTCTTGTATATGACAATATTTATTTATGAAATACGCATTTATTTATGGCATTCTTTATTTTCATTATGTTTATAATGTTAACAATTGTGTTGGATAAAGACCTAGAATACACCATAGTGTATGTTAGATGTGATAGTGGATATGATGGCTATCATGAAACACATCTAATAGTCACTGTGTATTCTGAATTCGTTCCTAGTCGATTGG
>KQ999278.1:192769-219393 GCA_001598015.1 Dorcoceras hygrometricum
GGGTTCGAGTCTCCCAAGAAGCATTTTCTATACTTCTTGGTAAAGCGGCAAGCGCTCGGTCCTACAATTGGTATCAGAGCCAAGGTCACGGGTTCGATTCCCATTGATTGCAAGGAGTGCAATTATTGGGAGGGGGATTGTTGGAGTGCAATAATTGCCTCTGCTAGGTAGAGCGATCGAACCGTGGCGCTTGTGTTGCTATACGGTTTAAAAGATTGGAGTTGCACCGTTACCACCAGCTATAGCTTTTGGTAAAGCGGCAAGCGCTCGGTCCTACAATTGGTATCAGAGCCAAGGTCACGGGTTCGATTTCAATTGATTGCAAGGAGTGCAATTATTGGAAGGGGGATTGTTGGAGTGCAATAATTGCCCCTGCTAGGTAGAGCGAACGAACCGTGGTGCTTGTGTTGCTATACGGTTTAAAAGATTGGAGTTGCACCGTTACCACCAGCTATAGCTTTTGGTAAAGCGGCAAGCGCTTGGTCCTACACACCATAGTGTATGTTAGATGTGATAGTGGATATGATGGCTATCATGAAACACATCTAATAGTCACTGTATTCTGAATTCGTTCCTAGTCGATTGGGCCGTCAAAATGAGGATAAGGCCGCCCGAGCTTGAGACTAGCATCTGCGATGTGAAGTACCATGTTTCATTGGTAGGGAACATTGTGATGTTCTGAGCATGCAGATGGATAGCGACCTGGTGATCTATCGAACTACCCTCGTTCTGACTTTCCAAGTGGTTACCATTTGTCGAGTGTATAAGTCCGAGGTCTTGGTTGTACTGATTAGTCCTCACTACTCGAAACGTCATTGAGGCTCTACATGATAGGCGTCTCACTTTGACCCATTTGCCGACTCACTTGGGGTCATTAGGCGGCGGGATTGGGTGAGGTCCCGATGCATGTAGGAGTCGATGCTTCGTTGTCGAGGATTCACCGCTCATTTACATGCGTGGATATCCTATGCTATCTGAGGAGATAATAGTGTATAAATCTCTGGCCAGAGTACTAGAAGTGTTTTAGGTAAATGGTTTTACCTAGTAACACTCGCGATATCACTATTCGATCTCCAAGATGTATGCATAGCTATCGGATCTCTAGCGACTCTCGATTTACCAATGGTCGTTGTCTGATCGGGATATATGTGTTGAAAGGACCGTACTGTACGCTAACCACGACCAACTGGTTCCTGCAGGCACTATCAGTGATACCTAGGGGATCATGGGGCGATGTTGCTAGGCGCTTTACCATGATCCGATGGACAAGTCCGAAATTGTGATTTCGGAGCCGCAATGGTTGTGGGCCCACAACTAGCTGTATCCCTGAACCATTGAGGGTCACACAAGTACTGGATTCATGATTCCCGCACGGAAACTGAGATCAATGTGTTGAGCACTTGAGGAGAATTTTAGGGAGTGCGACTTCCTAAAAGTCAACAGGGGTAAAATTGCGATTTCCCACTGCTGAGTGGCAAAACTGTCATTTTGGACTAGGTATCTGAAAAATTGTTTTTCGCATCATAACGTTCTGTTTTGGAAACTGAGTCGATCGGTCCAATCTGATCGTCGATCGGAGTTATGATGAAACCGTGGTGAATTAAACGAGCCTAATGTTCATATGGACCTGACTGCTGAGTGGCAAAACTGTCATTTTGGACTAGGTATCTGAAAAATTGTTTTTCGCATCATAACGTTCTGTTTTGGAAACTGAGTCGATCGGTCCAATCTGATCGTCGATCGGAGTTATGATGAAACCGTGGTGAATTAAACGAGCCTAATGTTCATATGGACCTGGGTTTGACCCAAGTCCATTGGGCCGGTTCAAGCCCATCTATCATCTTTATTAATTAAGTTGGTTAGGGCTTAATGACATACACAACATAACAACTAACCCTAGCCTCCAAGACCTAAGTCTCGGCCGCCCCTCCACCTCTCCTCCCTCACGGCCACGCGCCGCCGTCCGCGCCACCACGCGTCGCCGTCCGCGCCACCACGCGTCGCCGCCCCGTGATCGGACTTGCTCCGATCGTTGTGCTGAGGAGATTCCGTCCGTGATAAAATCCGTCAAGTCTTCTAGTGCAGATTGACGGAGGAAGATTGATTCCGGTCGTGGACCTGATTGGAGGATCTACCGCCGCCTATCGAGAAGAGCCATATTTTCCTTGCGAATTTCTGGCTGGAGCCAGGCGCCTAGACGCCAGCAAGGTAACAAATCTATGAACATCCTATGAATGTTTGTAGATTTATATTGATGTATTGAACGCTTTCCGGGGTTTTTTTATTTTCGCTGCGCCCCCGGGAAATGGGATCCGGATCCGCCACCGTATGCCAACAATGTGAACGGGAAAAACCATCGACTGGACTTCGCGAAGCTACTCAAACCTGCAACTACTTCGATCCTCTTCCGCAAGTCGATCTACAACTCCAAAATGGTATCAGTCGAAAGAGCTAAGCAAGACGAACCCAGAGCCACCAATCTCGCTCCATACAACGGCGGAAATCGAAGGTAATCTAACGGAAAAGGGTTCGGATGAAAAGTACTAATCGAGGGTGTAACGTCCCAAAATCCATAGGACCACATGTTTGCATCTTATTTATTTCAAAGGTCAAAATGAAAATTTCAATGTTAGCATAAGCTATATTATGAAAGCTGATTTTTACTGATTTCAGAATTGAGGAACGACACATTAAGTTCCAGCAGATGTCACTCCAAGCGCAATACATGAGCAGATTTTAGAAATCTGTTGGAAATAATTTTTAGGAGGACGAAATGATATCTTTGTAAAAGGGTTTGGTAGATTTGCAAACTAATTTATATTGAGAGGGAAATTTTACTACAATTCATAACTTTAGGTAAGGTGTGTCATGCTTGATGATTACACCTCACCTGCCACTAATCCCTTCCATACAACTACTTGCTTTGAAGGTAAAGTTTATTTTCATTTACAAACAGAAAACTCCTTCGTGTTCTTTCAAAATATTTCCCAAAGAGCTCGTTGTGTTTCTTGAGGAGGAAGAACTCTGCCGGAAGTAACTGTTGTTGTAAAAGCTCAGTTCAAAGGCAAGTAAAAGCTGATCCTTTCTACACCATTTGAAGCATATATTGATTTTTCTCATTTTATGGATCTGCTTGCCTGTATGTTTAAGTTATATTTAAGTTCATGTTCGAAGAAGATTTACGAATGTTTAAGAAAAGAAATATTGGGTTCAAAGTTATGTTTTCTGCTTCCAAAGTTTTTTTTCCAGAATGTTTTAAGAAAGTTAAGGATGTTTTCAAAGTATTGAGCAGTTCAGATTTGAGTCACGTATGTTCATGAATGCTCTTCTTTCTGGTAAATGGTAACATCTGAATTTGACTCTATGTAATTGGAGATGCTAATCGAATCAGAAACTAAGTCTGGTTTGATAGGCAGAACTGGTATCGTAGATGTTGTTCGTGATGTTGCAGCACCAAATTCTTAGTCAGATTTTGATTCTTATGTTAGTGACTAAATTTCGTGTTTAAATCAGCAGTTTTCCTTCCAGATTCGTGTTTTGGCTACACATCAGATTTTGGTCAGATTTCACAGTATTAAATTTTTCACTGCTGAGTCGCTTACGATTATTCGTTGACATCTGAGTTGACCAACCTAGTTGCGTTGACATCTGAGTTGACCAACGACTTATGTTTCTTTTTCAAACACTATTTCTGCGGTGACATCTGTTTCCTGTTAGCCTTACTATTTCATAGTCAGATCTGTTTCATGCAAACAGTACTGTTCCTTGTTGTCACATCTGTTCAACGTTACGCTCCACATGAGAATCTGTTTTCACGATAGAGATCTGTTTTGTTTTCCAGTACAGTTTCCTATATAGAAATCTGTTAGCATTTCAGCGATCATTTTCCAATAGTCAAATTTGATATTCAGTAAGTTTTAAAATAGGAAGCGAGTTTTAAAAGAAGTGAACCCGATGATTTTCAAAGAAGATTTCAAAGAAATACAAGAGTTTAAGGAACGAAAGTTTATTTTAAGGATTTATGGCATAGATAACAGACTGTCATAAAGGAAGGGTGAGCAGCTGTTCAGATGTCAGTTTCCCTTTCATAAAGGAAGGGTGAGCAGTCGTCGAGAGTGTCGATTGCCCTTTCACAATGAGCTATATGCTAGAACTGATATCAGAAGTCATTTGATTAAGTGCATAACAGACCTAAGGAGAACTTCTAAGCCATAAATCATAAAGTTTAAGAAATTAAATGAAGGGATCGGGTTATTGTCCCCGCATCCAAGTTACAAAAGAAAGTTAAGAAAGAAAGTTTAAAGAATGTTTATGTTCAAATGATGTTCCTTTAAACTCAGTTATGTAAATGTTCAGATGTCTGCCTGCGTTAAATGACTTTGTTTTTACTCAGATTTTACTTGCTGAGCCCCTAGGCTCATTAGCTTTTAAAATAGTGCAGGTGAGACAGTTAAGGGTCAAGCGGAAGGTGGAAGCTGAGACAGCTGGGTGGTGAAGTGTTTATCTATGGACAGCGTGTTCCGTGTCTTAGCTGTTGTTGTCTTTTATCATAGACATCTGTATTAGATCAATTGCAACAGTAGTAAATTCATATAGAATTTCAGATGTTGTAATATCGCATTTGCAGTATATATATGAAATCTTTTTTCCGCAAAATTTCAGTACTTGGCGCCGAAGGTGTGTATGTCAGTTTTGTCTTTGTGTTTCGAAATTTTTCCTAAGTTATAAGAAATACAGCTTATAACAAATTGCCGTTTAGCCCTTCTTTTTATTTCCAAATTTAAATTCACCCAAATACGTGACCCCATGGGTTCGGGCGTCACAGAGGGTTTCTCTGGAAATGAGATAGGAAATGTCGGGTTGAAAATTGGCTAAGTGTCAATCGCTACTTAGCATTGAAATCCTTCAGTCAATGCTACAGTGAAAGTCAACACCGACTTATTCAGATCTCATCGACAACTCAGATCTTAGCGCTAAGGCAAAAGTCCCTCAGATCTGACCTCAGCGATAACTCAAATCTGGCTTCGCTACGCTAAACAAGCATTACTAATCAAAACGGCTTCGCATAGGGGTTCCTGTTCATTAACGCTAAACGACGTCGCGCTATATCCAGATCTGAAGCAGACCTCACTAACGCTCTTCCAGATTTGATCAAATCTGAGATCCTCAAACCGCATCGGTTTACTCCGAACTCACGAAATGGACCGGTCCAAACAGTAACGTTGACCTACGCTAACTTCTCCTCGCTAATCAAATCTGCCCCCCTCTCAATACCAGATCTGACTAGCGCCTAAAACAACATCGTATCACTTATACTCACCCGCATAAACCAAAACGACATCGTTTCGCTTCCCGCTCGTGGTAACTCACTCCAACCAGCGAGGACCAGATCTGAACACCCAGATCTCACTCAAATCTAAAAATCCGAAAATCACCAAAACCTTCAGATCTGATATCTCAAACAACTCACAGCAATATGCTAGCATACTCACGACACAGTTTACTAGACACCATTCAAAATACGTCCACGCCAACTCGGAATCCTTTATACCTGTTCCCGCAACTCAAATCTGATCTGTTCTATGCCAGATCTGAAACACGAAAATCATCAACGAATTAACCAATTCTCTCCAGCATGAAAATGCGATTACCAACATCTCATTGGTTAATCCTAACCAGGTCTGAGCATTACGCTAATCACCAAAATACAGATTTCTAGTCCTCACAAGATTGAGCTCCGAACTTCCAGAAACAAATTTACAGCGTACAGTTTTCTTTACAGCTTTCTGTGTGCATACATGTCTTAAAACTGTCCTTTAAGCTTTCAATTTTCAGGGAGTATTTGCTTTTCGCATTATTTTTAATCATACCTAGTCTACTTCTCGGTGCTAAAATCTATCAAGAATTAGAGCTATTGCAGGTCTACAGATCAGATCGCACGCGATCTGGACCAGCAAGCAGCGCTGATCCATGCTGATCCAGCTTAGGTGCGATCTGCCGTTTGGATTTTGCGTGTTGTATTTCAAACACTTGTAAATACACGTAATCTATTTTTTCGATCATTGAATTGTCGCCGGAGCTGTGTGAGAGCTCACGACACCAGCTTACGGTTCCTTTCATAGATATAACAACGCTATTCTATTAAAATTATTCCTGATCCTTGAACCCATTTTTTGATTCATTGACGGGTAGACCAACCTAATCTAATATAGATCGGCTTTGTCTTCCCTAATACCAAGTACTACTAATATTAGAAAAAAATAGTAATTTAACTTGTATTTTGATATATCGAATTTTGTTCAGCCAATGAGATACTGCCACGTCGGATGGTCACGTCGTGAGATCGGGAGGTCTGTCCTCGAGGAATGAACTAAGACGGTGTGTTATTATTTTAGTAATCTGCAACCACAAATACTGGTTAGAGTGCGTCGGAAGTGTTTCTGGCGAAACCTCTCTGATGCTTAAGTCGAGTCGGTGATCGAGAATATATAGAGAGTGTAGAGAATGTGTGAGTGTGATGAATGAATGTAATTTGAGACATACCCAGGTATTTATAGGAGTAGATAAGCAACTATTGAGTGGACATAGTTAATGATATCTGAGTATGGGTCTGGCAGCCCTTGCGTGTACGTCATAAGAGTCATCATTTGTAAGTATGAGTTCTGCAGATTTTACCAATTTGACTAATCATGAGTTAAACAAGAAGGCCAAGTGGTTGTGATGAGTCGTTATCAATGACAGACATCTTGCCTCGAGGTCATTATCAATAACAAACCTCTTTCCTCGAGATCGTGTCGCCAAGCTATATTGTGAAGACTCATCACACCTCGGGACCTCGAGACGTCCTAGAAGTACTGCTTAGGGTACACCGTGGTAGCCATAGAGCGCCTATTAGGGGTGCTTGGAAACTAGTTCTTTCTTTCTTATCTTGTCGCGACATGCTTAATAGGTGAAATAAATCGAGAATCGAGGTGCTCTGGTGGTGCTAGGAGGGAACAATACTAATGGCGTCTGAGATGATGCAATCACACGAACTCTAACCTCGGATCTCGAGATGATAAATATTCATGGTATCAATCCAAATTATTATTACTAATGTTCCTCTATATGTGTTGCTTATATATTTATATAATCAATATTTTTAATGTCTAAGTACGTTTGTTAAAAAAAGTTAATACACTGATAAAAACTAATCTGTAACCCTAAAAAAATGGGTTTTTTGAAAGGATTTATTATAATACTATCTTGTCTCTAAATTTTATTTATAGTGTAAGATATTACCAGTTTGTATGCAATGTATGTATCTCCAAATCTTATCAAATCTTATGTTGCATGTGAACAAAAGTACAAATATTACAAGAAGATAAGATTTTTCCATGTTGAATGTTGCTTGCTTAAATGTTCATTGGAATATGTTCCATTACCTCGCAAACGTCAGTGGATCTAATAATATATTTATTGTAAGTAAACAAGAATCAGCGGATCATATATTATATTTCCATATAATATATAGAGAGAGATAAAGATTGTGTCTATATACACCAATACGATCAGGAAGATCAAGAAAGTATTTGGTGTAGCTTCTATTATCTGGGTGTTTGTTAGTATCTTATAATATTTCAATTTCTATTTGAATTTTTAATTTATAACTAGTCTAAAATGTAGAAGCAATATTTTTATGTTTTGCTCCTACTTTTTTTATAAATGGACTAACATTTTAATTTAACATTTCCACCCTTCATCAACTTGCAATATCCCACATTTGCAATTCATATTTTCTTACATATATCTTATTTTTTGAAAAATACTTTATATGCTTTATAATTTTCATTTCAATTATTTTTATATAGATTTTACTTTCTATCAAGACGAGCCGAATATATCACTTTTCCATCATGTAAGGTCTCCGGATCGACCCCTCCTACTAGATTTGGGAGGAAATGTAAGTATTTATGTATTTATACAAATATTGTCTTTTTAATATTTTTATTAACCTTATACAAATTTTCAAGCAATAATATTATAAAATGATAAATGTTGCATATACTGTTGTTATTTGCCGAATATTGAATTCGAAAGAACTTTTCTTCAGATACTCAAAATTTGGCTAGAATTTAGGTTCTGACTTTTATTTCCAAAGATTTCTTAATTCTTATTTTTGTTTCTCACCAACTTCGTTATAATTTCTAGAAGAATAACTTTTAAATAAATAGAAACTCTTGCAAACACTCTTCTAGATAATGTTTGCAACCTTTAGAATAAGTCATTATGAGATTTTCATTAAAATATTTATGAATAAGAAAGAGTGTTTGCAACATCTAAGATAAGTAATTATGGAGAATCTCAATAATAACTGATTTTTTATATCGCAAGCATTCCTCTAGAGAGTGTTTGCAAGAACTTTTAAAAGCAATTTTTGGCTTCTGTCTTTGTGAAAGTACTTTAAAAGTTTATTTGAGTAACTATTTTTATTTTGAACTTTTATAATTACCGTACGTTAAAAGTAAGATTGATATGTTCTTCGTATTTATGCAATTTTTATTGATGTATTAAAATTATAATTAAAATTAATGAATGTTTTTTTTCAAATAAGGAAGAAAAACAATATTTTACTGAAGAAGTCTTTTGTTAATGACTTTTAAGGTTTCATAATTATATTATATTACTGTGTATTGACTGGTTAGTGTTGTAAAGTAGAGAATTAAAACTATGAAATATATGTGAGATGAGTATTTATGTTAAATATTTCATCTGGTTAAATTATTTACAAATCATCATTAAAATTTTGAAGCTAATCATCAATAAAATTTTGAAGCTGATAGAGAATGTAAAGAAGATATGAATATTACCCGGGAAAAAAAAAGTAAAAAATGTTTATATGCAGCTAAATAATTTACTTTTATCCGCTCAAGATTTGAAATTCATTTGGATATATAATTGAATACTAATAAGTTGCTAGAAAATGTAAGGAAGTTGAGAGATCTTTTTGGATATCCAAGAATCGTCAATGTTGTTAATTTATAGAATTAACTTTAATATTTAGTAAGAGATCTAATACTATGCTTATAAACAAAGAGATGTAATGCAATTATTGTAATGTTACTAAACTCAAAATTCATTAGGAAAATATTTATTTGACTTCAAAACATAGCAAAGTCTTCATAAATATATCGGCTAAGTGCAAACAGAAGCATGAAGCACAGTTTCAAGATAATTGTCCAAATCAAAATACTATTTGATCATCTTCGCATTTGACTGGGACTCACAAAGACTTTATAATTTTTAAATTGTAAACAAACATAATAGCTTACGTTTAATTGTGACTTGTAACAACTTTCGAATGTATATCACGAAGAAATTCATGCTCCTTTAAGCCAATTGGAAATAGAAAGAAGATAATGTATTTTACTATTAAGGTATAAAAGTATTGTCATGCAATTATTTTTAATTCTCTTCTAGAAATGTAAAATTTCTCATAAATTGCAATAAAAAGCTGATAATAAATTAAAATTTTTCAGTCACTTTTTGTGAAGGGTATTAGGGGAAATTATTAATTTAAGCTTTTCCTTTTCCAAATCATGACAAAAACTTGTTTATCCCAAATTTACACGTTCGTCCATTTAGTTGCTTTTTACGCACATATTAGGGATGTAATCGGGGAATTCAATAACACTAATAAATTTCTTATTTTATCATTATTAATGACATTTTATGTTTATAAATTATTGAAAATGGATAATTAATGTAATGCAAAGATTATACTAGTGAATAATACGAAATAGAAACCAAATATATCATGACGTCCAAGGCTAAAAAGATGTAAGAGATGATAGTAGGTGCCAAGAGGTTATATGCCTCTTGGCAGACTTCTAGATGAAGAAGAATATGAATAAATCGATCCCACATCGGGAGGAGAATAACTCCAAGAATGGATATATATGAGACTATATAATTGAGGAAGACTAATCAGATCAAATGAGACTACTCAACCAACAATATAAATATTCTTTTCGTAGCTCATACTTGATAATTTCAAAGGTAAACCTAATTGATTTGGGGCAGTCACAGGATAAGTGACCAAACATGCTTAGCACGGTGGTGACACTCAGATATATGTTTGTTACATATATACAATTATATAAATTTGGATTAAATCAAATATAAAACATCATTTCAAAATTACGATACGCATCCCAAGAAATAGAAAGACATAGTTAAAAGAAAAGGAAACAAAGGCGTAATAAATAAAGATTGACCAAGCCACGTGAAAATGCCACAATTTTTAATTGATCATTACATAAGTCGTTTGACCCAGGTTTGGCAATTCTGGTAATAAATGATATCTGATACATTCACCAAATTTTACTCCAAACTTTAGGGTTCATTAATTCATACTTGAACCACAGATTCATTCAAATCTATCTCGGTACTACAGCAGTGGTGTGTCAAGATTCGACGTTGCAGGTAGAATTTGTCTCTTATCACTTTCTTTTGTATATTTATATGCTTGGTGGTCCTGCACAAATGTTGCGTACTGGTAAAAATAATTCTTGTTTTTATAAATTTATATATACAATTATTATGAGTTAAATAAATTGTTATAGTCGGGAACTATCAGACTTTTATAGTTTTGATATTGATATACTGGTATATTGTTGTATAATTACTTTGTGGATTATCAATATTGGTTAAAATAGTTGTTGTGTTAGGGGTATTTTTTTTATATTACTTATGTAGTGATATCCCGAGTATTTATAAAAAATGATCCATTAAATTATTTAAATTAGTAGGCTCCGTTTGGACACATTCTTTAAAAACGTTTTTAGTGTTTTTAGAGTTAAAAAAACTTAAAGTATGTGATTGGATAAAATTTTTATAAAATGTTTTTGAAAGATATTTTAAAAGACTAATTTTGAAGTATACTTTTTAAAGAACAAGTGAAAAATGTTTTATAATGTTTTTAGATTACAAAATAAAGGTAAACTTTATACGAATGGTAAATTAAAATTTTTTATTAGATTAATTATTTGAATGTTGTTTTAATACCAATTCTTAATTATAAATTATTTTCTAAAATAATTACATAAATATTTTTTAATTTAAAAATATTTTTATAAAATAATTGTCCAAACGCATACTTAACTTTAACAAACTTTCAAACGTTTTGCAAGATTTTTTTTACAAAACACTTTTATAAATATATTTTTAAAAAACATGTCCAAACGGAGCTCTAATCTCTAGATCTTTTGACTTCAATTAATATTACTGTAGGTACACGTTTTTTCTAATGCGATCTCATGTATTTATATCGGTGAGACAGTGCGACCAAATAAATAATAATAACGTTAGTGTGAAAGAATAACATTTTTCATGGTCAGGTCAATTTAGAGTAAAGTTCGATCATATTTATATTTGTTAATATAAAGAAATAAATTTTTTTATGGATAGTCCGCCTCACCAAAAATGGCCCGTGAAACGGTCTATCTCAAATCTTTATGTTATTCTATATAGTATAACCAACCATTAATACTTTCAGATCTGGTATTCTAAACATTACCAATATTTTTTTATATGCAATAAATACCTGTGTAATTACATGTATTTTTAAAAGTATTTTATTTTATTTTTAAATATTAATATTATTATGTTGAATATTTCTTCTTTATTAGGTGTTTATGATTCTGTTGTTTAAGTTATACGCATTTTATTTTCAGTGGCTATTTCCAGGAAAAAAAATGTGGAAACTCAAATAAAATTAAAATAAAAATAAAAAAACCACTAAAAAGTCCCTCGTGTTTATAAATAGTGAGACACAAATATCTTTGTTTCCGAACGTAAAGATTTTTCTCATTTTTTGGACAGACCAATGGGCAATTGGAAGCATTTGTTAATGCTGAATGGATCTTTTTGGAGGATAAGAATCCTATTTTCGGTAACAAAAATTTTCTTTGAAGGTAACGAGCTACCTACCTAATATTCAAGCAGTCAACCAACGCCCAAGAAGAAATTTTTTTTTATATTACCTCTAATTTGGTGCATTTTATGTCATCCTAGGGGATTAAAATATAAAAGAAAAATAATCTTCTTAACTGATCTAGCCAGTCATGAGCCCAAAAAGTACAAATTATACACCATTGAACCAATAAAAAAACTGGCAATGTCACTATACTTTCAATACGTTTGACAATCAAATTGCAAATATCAAAATATGTCAGCAAATCCAATACATGATCTATATCAATCGGACGAGATCTCAACTATAATCCTTGTTCCGTGAAGATTGTGCCACATATATTTATGGCAAATAATTCGTACATATTTAATTTGTATAGTAGTATGATGTTTTTAAAGTCAGCACCTGACCAGCCTGTTTGATCGGAATAGAAGGCTAATCCGATTCAGTTAAGGTTATATAATTGTTTTTTCGTCTGTTTGGCAATTATAATATTTTTTCATTTTTTGAGAAAATTTGGTTTCTTATTATTTTAATTCGAAACACTAATATTTGGTTATATATTTACATAATTACTTAGAATTTGAAAGCTACTTATACGCGACATGCTAATCTGGCCTAAGCTGATCCTCACAAACAACGATACTTCCAAGTTGAAATATCTACATATCATAATCTTAATTTTGATTAACACAAAATCCGTTGTTATCTTACTAACGATTTAGGGTCAATGTGCAACACTTTCTTCATCATAACTAGAGTAACGCAGAAGATGTCCAAACTGGTTAAGAACAAACCAGCTCGGATTGGAGAAAACCAGATCAGGGAGCTTAGCCAAGCTGGATGCTTAAGAGAGATGGGTTTATTGTGGAAGATGAAGAGGAAGATGGAGATGAGGAAGAATATGTGAGAAGCTTGACGAGCTCGAGGTGAACCCTGTAAAAGAAGAAGAAATACAAGAGCAGGACGTATTCGATCGGTCTTCATATGACCAAGCTGTTACAAATTAGAAGAGAGCTGCAAGCTATTGAAATGATGTCAAAGCTGGAACAGTGAGGGGACGCTCAAGCTGGTGTGGCAGAAGACATCCAAGCTGGAACAGTAAGGAGACGTCCAAGCTGGTACAACAGAAAAGAAGCAGTTCAGGAGAAGAACAGCTCGGATCAGTGATCAAGTGCAGATTAAATATCCAGTGAAAGCTGAATCAGAGCAGATGTGATCCAAAGAAGAAGCGATATAATCACTGGTACAAAATCTGTCCAGTATAAAGGATCACATGCTGTTAGATACCAAAGGAATCATGGAGGAATACCACAAGCAAGTACACACAATCAGAAGGAAACCAACTGGGAAACAAGCTTAGAGCTTATAGTGCATTGAAGCAGCATGGAGTGTACAAGAGTAGGAAAGAACAGAACAAGAGCAGCTATAAACAAGAGCAGATAAGAAGTGCAACTTAGAGAAGAAGCGAAGATCAGCTCAAGAGCAGCTTATAAATGAAGAAGCAACCAGCTGAGAGACAAGCTCGGAGACCAGCTGGGAAGAAACCAACTGGTAGACCAGATCAGGAGCTTCGCGATAAATCAGATAAATTAGTTTGTGAAATCTCATAATACTAGAAGACAAACTAATTTGTCTGATCAAGACAAAAGCTCAAAGTCAGCAAAGGCTACAGAAGCACAGATATGAAAAGAGCTCAAGTCAAATAAAGCCTGCAACGCATTTAATGTCAAAGGACACAAGGTACAACTTTGTCAGAAGCCTTTACAATGGCTACACCTCTGTGTCCAATGGATAGATTTGCACAAGAGGCTTTATATCAAGAGAAGAAGTTGGCAGCAGAGAAGCATGTGAAGAGGCGAGTGTGTGTGTACACAATATCAGAGCGAAAGCAAAACAGAGTGCACAACACAACAGAGACCAGTGCTTAGTCGAAAGTTTGCACATTTTGATGGAAGCTTTTGTGCAAGCTGGTCTTGTAGGTGTAAGCTGGTGCACAGACCGTGAGCGTCAAAGAGTTATCATATTCGACAGCACAACCCTGGGAACACATCGAGATACCAGCTTAGAGAGAAGCACTTCCCTGTGTGTGAAAATACATTTGAGAGTGAGCTTGCACTGTAAATTCTCACACACGATTAACTCACATATATTGAGAGAAAGGTAGTGAATAAAAAACAAAATCGACTTCCTATCAGTCTTTGAACAGAGACGTTAAACAAGTTCATTGTAGTCTTTCTCACTGAGACGTTAAAGAAGTGTTGGTTAGTTAGACACACAGCCTGCGAACTGGTGTACATTGGTGGCTATGAGTTCTTGCAGCTTGAGGACTGTCGGATCGGGTTGCAGCAGAAGCTGTTGCAATCAAATCTTATAGTGGATCCTTCCATGCGAAAAAAGGGAAGACGTAGGAGATTCAGCTCCGAACTTCCATAAACAAATTGCAGCGTATTACTTTCTTTACAGCTTTGTGCATCGCATAGCATATTTTAAAATGTGTTTAAAACCTATTACAATAACTTTCGATTTGTAGAGGATAGTTCAGGTTGTTCCGCAAGATTTTGTATCTTACCTGATCTATCTCTCGGTGCACAAACCTTTCTAGAACACTGAGTTATTGCAGCTCAAGAGTTAAGTAACCAAATTGCTCGCGATCTGGACCAGCTCGCAGAGTTGCTGGTCCAGCTGCGAGGCGATATGGTTTTCCTATTGCGTGCTGGTTTTTCAAAACAAAATTTTTAAATGCACGTAATCTTGGATTTTGATCTAAGAATAAGTGCCTAAGTTGCGAGAGCTCAAGGCACCCTCGATTTTCGATCCCATCAATATTGAGCGACTTGTATGGGACATGCTAATCTGGCATTTTTTATTTTTTTTGTTAGCTTTCCTTTTTATTTATTCTTTTACATCAAAATTTTAGGAATTAATTTGGAAGCTTCTCGGGGGCTTTGGACAAACCTATTCCCTTACACGTGAATAATATGGAAAGCTTTTCGGGGAAGCCCTCCTGTGCTGGAGGGCACGTGATCTGTGTGTGCGAGAGCTGATTTGTGTGCAAAAGCTGAATAAAGAGTAACCAAGAATAATAAAAACAAATTCAAAACCATGTTCATGTTTAAATTATTTTAAAATTCACCTTTTCATGTATGGCCAAATCATATTTTAAAATACATGATCAACTCAAATCTATGAGATGTTCGTCTAAGCTGTAGGAAAATCTTAACAATACATGAACACTGTTTCTAGTATTCACATATGTCGGAAAAACAATTAATATGATTTTATCTAATCTATGAGCTGTTCGTCTAAGCTAATCTACTTCTCTCTAATCTGTGAGCCATTTTTCTAATCTAATCTGCTTCTCTCTAATCTGTGGGCTGTTCGTCAAAGCTGATTGCTACTTCTGTCTAATTTAATCAAGCTCTTATTGTTCTAATCTGCTCTTGTAACTCTGTGTTGATATCTTTTCTAAGCTGATCTCCTGAGCTGATACATTCTCTAAACTGGTTTATTCTGTACTGATCTTTGCTGTAAGCTGGATCAACTTAGATGTCGTCTGCTGGATTAGTTTGGGCATCCCCTACTAGATCAGCTTTGACATCCTCTCAATTGAACTTGGTTCGTAGCTTCTCAGCTCGCGTCTAATCTGATCTAAATCAGCTTAGCCTGCACACTTAATTAAATCATTAGAAACAAATACACAAGTTTTGTTAGAAAAAACAACTAATAACTTTATCTTCAGCTCTCGGTACGTCGCTTTTAGCTCACAGTAATTTTTCCATACTTTCACAAGAAAATTACATTACATGACCAACTCAAACGTGGGATCTGTTTCCAGTACTCACATATGTCGAAAAACAAGTAATTGCTTCAGATTTTCAAACTCCATTTTTCAGTGGGATCTGTTAAGCAGCCATGAAGAACGCAATCTCGAAATAGAGATATACCTTGGGTTACCGGTGGCGGTGGAGGCGGCGACGGAGACGTATGTAAGGATCGAAATATGGCTCGGGAGTTTGGGGGGTGAGGGGGGTGAATGAACTCCTTTGATAATTTTATCAAAAATCTGTTTCAAAATATTTTACAGCTCGTTGCTAACCTCTAAGACGAGTTACCAGCTTGGAGGCTCAGTGATACGCTGTTGTCTTCGGTAACAAAAAGTTTATGAAGAATAAACCCAATTCAACAGTGAAAAGATAAAAATGCGTAAGACAGTAAGTAAAAGGGTTCAAAAATTTGTTTCTGGAAGTTCGGAGTTTAATCTCCTACATCTCCCCTTCTTCCTCAACAGGAAGGATTTCCACTAGAAGATTTGATTTATACAACTCATTGTACAAATCCGATCCGACAGCCATAGAACTCCTAACACACTTATAAATAGACTCAGACTTACGACGTGGTCTACAGTACACAATACAGCTCTAAGCTGGTTTTCTATTCTAGCACTCAACTCTCTGTTTATGATTATACAAGGATAACTCAACACTACAGAGTGAGATACAAAGGTTGTGTGACACAAGAATTGAATGAAAACAATCCGCATGTGTGTGTCACTAGCTGTGAGCTGGTTTGAGAATCGAACTCTGTTCTTGCTCTTGATATGCAAGTTCGTTAATTCAGCAGTTCGTAAGTTGTGTAAGCATTAGGTGTCTTCAACTGATCTGCTTCTCCAATTTATACCCTTTGGATACAACGGTAATAAATGTGACCAGTAGACACGTCGTATGTATCCAAAGTGAGATAACTGCGGCGTCTTAAATTCTTGTACTATTCACGTACACCTTCATTAAATGTGTTTCCTCTTTTAGCAAACATTTCGCTGTCCTTTGATCAAACCAAATCTCTTTATATCTAGGATTAGCTCAAAGTAGTTCAAACGACTGCAAATCGATACAGAGAAGTCAAACACTTCACATCAATTTGTACAAAGCCGCAAGTATTCTGAAATCCATTTTTCTAAGTTGTCTTTACTCAGCTAGGCTCTGATCTGGTCGTTGTGCTGAACTTCTCTAATCTGATTCTACGCTGATCTGCTTCTAATATGTTCCATATAGTAATCTTTATTCACAACTGTCTTCTTCTATAGAAACACAAGCCATTGCATCCATCTCTTCTAAAAGAATCTGGCTTGTTCTTCATTAACGCCTTCCCTGAACTATCGCACTCTTAGCAGTTTTCTCAACTGTTCGAATACAAACTATGTTCTACTCTGTTCTGTCCAGATATTCTGCTCTTGTGAACTGATCTAATCTCAATCTGCTCTTATTTCAACCGATAAACCATTTAGATACTTGTTCTATTCTTTCGAGTTGATTTGTCCTTAACTAGCTTGGTTAAATTGCCTGAGCTGGTTTGACCTTAGCCAGCTTATCTCTGTTCTATATTATCTGAGCTGGTTTTTCCACAACCAGCTTAGCTACGATCTGGTTTTCATAATCAAAGCAGTAAGCTCCGTCTAGATCTGGTTGATAAATATTTGAGCTGATTTAATAAATCTCTTATTGTTTTCACCAAAACTTATATTATCCAAACAATTTCCCCCTTTTTATGATGACAAAACTTGCAGAAAAAGAGATTTTATTAACAATGAAAACTTTTTACCAGTATAATCAGTTGTACATCATAATAGAAAAAATCTAAGCCCGCCCTATGTATTTACAACAACCGTCTCTTTTTGCTGCTCTCTGATTCCCCCTTTTTGGCATTACTTATTTCTTTGAAGTTATTAACCAATTCCTAGCTGCATCTTGACAAAGTCCAAGTCTCTAAACGATTTGATATTGGCTTTCTGTGAGTTGACGAACCAGGTTGGTTTCCAGCGCTGTCTGGGAAGTTTTCACGTTGGTTACCACCTCGTCCATCTTCTTGTAAAACGCTCACCTGAAGATGTCAGAGTCGTGCTTCATGTACGTCTGAGTATCCATCACCATATCAACCTTGGAATCCAGAAATTAGACGACTCTTTTCACATCTTTAAGCTCAGAAACAGCATCAAAATCAACTTGGGGACTAGAAAAATTTATGGGCTGCGGACCAGCTTGGGCTGAATCCTCTTCTGTGTCGCTATTATCCCCATCTGTTGTATACTGTACCATCTGTAATCTGGAAGAAACGGGATCCTGATGATCCTCATTATTATCATCGGAATGAGAAGAATGTACAGAAGAACTTTAAGTACTTGGACTGGATGGGGAGGAACCAGCTTGAGCCTGACGCTCAACCTCCTGAGCTGGTTGCTCTTCCTCCTGATCCTGTCGCTCCTCCTTGTGAGCCTGATGCTCTTCCTATTGAGCCGGATGCTCTAGAGATTTCACGGCCTCAGTTCCGCCACTTGAGCCTGATACTCCTCTTCCTGAGCTGGTTGCTCTTCCTCCTGATCCTGTCGCTCCTCCTTGTGAGCCTGATGCTCTTCCTATTGAGCCGGATGCTCTAGAGATTTCACGGCCTCAGTTCCGCCACTTGAGCCTGATACTCCTCTCCCTGAGCTGGTTCTCAGCTGCTTGAGCCTGATGCTCCTCTCCCTGATCCGGTTGCCCATCTGCTTGAGATTGATGTTCCTCTCCCTGTACCGGTTGCTCATCTGTTGTTGGAATGGTGAGCTGCACAAGCTGAGCCTTAAATTCTTGCCATGATATACCAAGACTGATTTCCAAAGATGCAACACGGTCTGTAGATCTCTTAGCAAAAGTGATAGGTAGACCGGCTTTGGCTTGAAATAGGCTCACTCTTTCTGGTTTTAGCCAATTCAGCCTCCAGCAAACGAATGGATATCAAATATTGATTATCCGATGGCTTATACTTGTTAAATTCTGCCTAGTGCTCAGCTACAACCTTGCACATGCGTTGCTCAACCATCTTGTACCGTATGAGCTCCCTTCGCTGGAGCAGCTCATTTACCTTCTTCGTCTCTGCCCATGGAAGCAATAAATCTTCAATTTTGGCAAACTCTTCCACAAGCTTCATAGATGTAATCTTGTTCAGCATGTAACCAGTTCGGAACCTGCACCATTTGTCGAACAAGTGGATTTGTGTTCCACCTTGTCCCGTATGTCCTGAATAACCAGCAGGTAGTGCTCCTTTACTGGGTTTGGCAGATCAAAACGAGGTAAGACTGCCTTTACCTTATCATCTGGGTCAATATTTAGAAGAAAATGGGTGACCCAGTTGATTTACCGTATCTCCACGGGAGCAAAAACAGAAAAACCATCTGAAACATGCCTTCCCACATCTTTTTCTTGTGCACCAGAAGTAGAGACTCCCTCAGCCGCAGCTGCAATATCAGGATTCGGGGCAGGACTCGATTCAGCCTGGTCATCAACAGTAGGATTCACCGGTTTCGTCCTCTTCATCCTATTTTTCTTCGTAATTTCCACCAGAGTAAGAGATACCGTTGATTCTAAATCATATGGAGCTAAAACCAGTTTGCTTTTAGCACCAGCTCCATCTTTCTTTTGCTACACAGCTTCGCCAAAGGGTGCGTATCCTCGTCTGAGCTGGTCCCAGACTTGGACTTGCCTGGACCAGCTTGGCTTCCAGCCACCATCGGCTTCTTCACCATTGCAATCGTCTCGTCCTCCTTCTTCTTCTCCGCTTCCTTCTCTGGCCTCTTCGTCAGCGACTGCAGACAATCAGTAGTGAATTTGTTTTCACTAGCTGTATCCCCCGACTGCTTGATCGTCTCACCAACATGAGAAACATCTTGATTTTTCTTCATGTAGGTGAGAACCGATTTGTGGTTCAACACCTTTAGGGGGTGAAATGCTATAGACTCCCCAAGGTCTGGCTTCACCAGCCTCTCCAACAGAATACTTAAAGAACGATGGCATCTAGGGTTTGAAAAAATGTGCCCCCAGTTCACCTTAAACCCGGCACTGATAGCCACCATCATCTCCAGCTTTTAGGTGGTCACCACATCAAATGATCCAGCTTTGGCGCACAGGGACTTTGCCACAATGTCGTGCATCATCCGGTATCCAACCTTCATATCCTTTTTCTTGTTTGGTGTCCTGAACGGAACACCAGTGCTAGAAAACAACACCTTCATTTCCACCACTGCCTTGGCCGGAGGATCAGAAAAAATGACCATTCCCTCGGTCAGAAGTTGAAACATTTCTACAAAAACATCAGAAGTTATGACCATCCACCTCTTCGAAATCGTACTGACAATCGTGCCCACGATAACCGACGCGTTGGTGAAAAACTCAATCAAAGCTCCCTCAAACACCGATCCCGAAACACCTAGAAATCCCCTCAGCCCTGATTCTTCCAACGACCGAAACATCTTCACCATTCCTGCATGCTACATGCTGAGCACGGACTCAAAATTCACCTACAATGCGTTGACAGTGAAAAAAGCAGCCATCTCAAAGATTTAAGGTTTAGGAAATTTGAATTCAAGGAAAATTTGAGAGAAAGAGCGATAGATAGCAAAAAAATGCTTGAATGCTTGAAAGATTTGAAAGCATATTGGAAATGGAAAATCAAGGGTTTTGTATGTACGAACGATGAGGGAGAAGGTTTTAGTGGACATGTGTCATCCGCAGATTTAAAATACATTTGAAATTCCAAAAGGATGGCCGTCCGATTTTAAAAAGAATTTTGAAAGACAAATAAATCTCAACCATTTGTTCTTTTTACTATATCAGCACAGAAAAATTAACTCAAACACCGTGATAACATCACACTGTATATATCCCTAAGCTGGACCAGATCAGCCACAGTTGACCAGCTCGGAGACAAATAGTAGACTTTGTATTATCTGTTTGAATTATATGTTCCCCCTGAACAAGTGCATGCAGAACATAATCAGGACATATCTAAGAGACCTAATATGTTTGTAAAATAAGAGAACTTAGCTTCGAGTAAGGGCTTCGTGAAGATATCAGCAACTTTCTGATCTGTTGGCACATGCTCCACCCGAACATCCTTCTTCAGAACATGGTCTCTAATGAAAGGATGTCTGATGTCAATATGCTTGGTTCTGGAATGCAGGACAGGATTCTGAGTGATTGCTATTGCACTTGTGTTGTCGCAGAAAATGGGTGCCTCAGCTGCATCAACGCCGTAGTCTATAAACTGCTGTTGAATTCATAAAATCTGAGCACAAAAGCTTCCAGATGCTAGGTACTCTGCTTCAGTTGTAAAAGATGAGATTGATGTCTGCTTCTTGATAAACCACGAGACCAATCTGTCACCTAAGAACTGACAAGTGTCACTAGTGCTAAGCCGATCAATCTTGCAACCTACGTAATCTGCATCACTATAACCAATCAAATTGAAACTTGAGTCTTTGGGATACCAAACACGTTCTTTGTGCCCTTTAAATTTTTAAGAATGCGCTTAACAGACATGTAATGAGACTGTTTCGGATCAGCTTGGAACCTTGCACACATACAGACAGCAAACATAATGTCCGATCTGCTTGCAGTAAGGTACAAGAGAGATCTAATCATCCCACGATACATGGTTACCGCAAAGACAGTTACAGCTTCATTGTCCAGCTTGATTGAAGCACTCATCGAAGTTGCTGCAACGTCTTCAGAAGTTCCTTGGTGTACTATGCTTGGTTGATGAAAATACCATCCTCAAGCTATTTCACTTGTTGTCCTAGGAAAACTGTAAGCTCCCCTATCATGCTCATCTCGAACTTGTCCTGCATAAGCTTGGAAAATTTATCACAAAGCTTTTGATTAGTCGAGCCAAATATTATATCATCAACGTATATCTGTACTAATATGACATGCTCATTTTTAACAAATTTAAATAGAGTCTTATATACAGATCCAATGACAAAATCATGATCAATTAAAAACTTGGACAAAGTATCATACCAAGCTCTGGGAGCTTGTGTCAGACCATACAAAGCTTTATCAAGCTTATACACGAAGTCTGGTCTGGTATGATCTACGAAGCCAGGAGGTTGTGCGACATACACTTCCTCATTCAGGATGTCGTTTAAGAAAGAAATTTTAACATCCATTTGATAAACTTTAAAATTTTTGAATGCATCATATGCAAGAAATATGCGAATGGCTTCTAGTCTAGCTACTGGTGAAAAATATTCCTCGAAATCTATGCCTTATTCTTGCCTATAACCTTGAGCTACTAGCCTAGCCTTATTTCTTACTACATTTCCATTTTCATCCTGTTTGTTCCTAAAGACCCATTTAGTACCTATTATGTTCTGGTTAGTAGGTCTAGGAACTAAATTCCATACTCTGCTACGTTCAAATTGACTAAGTTCTTCCTGCATGGATTCTATCCAACTTGGGTCAACTAAGGCTTCCTCTACCTTCTTAGACTCTATATGCGAAATGAATGCAGAGTTAAAATACTCATCTATCATCTGGACTTGTGTCCTAGGGGGTTACCGATGACCAGCTAGGGTGGATGATTCTTATTCCACCAGAAACCTGGTCTGTAAGAGGTTGATGCTTCATTCCGAGTGTCGATGCTTGCATCTTGTTCCCCATGTAGTCCTGGTGGATCATCTTGAATACCACTTGTTGATCTATCAGCTTGTGCATGTTCTCCTCCAGCTGGTACATGATCTGGATCAGCTTGCACGCGATCTGGTTCATCATCGCATGATCCGATGCTCACAGCTGGCACATCTGTTCCTTGCTTGTCCTGTACGAAGTCACTATTAGTCAAATCAATGACTTCAATGTTACCTGGGACACCAGATTGTGTAACATCTTGAATATCGGTGTTTGTGATCGATGTGTCCAGTGCGTGCTGGTCTCCAGCTTGGAATCGGTTCTGTGCCTCGACGTCACTTGATTCATCCAAATTAGTTGATTCCAGACGAGTACACAGGTCATTTATCTTGGTAGCTGAAGTGGATCTGAAGCTGGTTTCATCGAACACCAAGTGAGCTGATTCATGTTGTTGAAAACTCTATATGATCTGGTCACTACTGAGTATCCTAGGAAGATACCTGCATTTTTAACATCGAAAGCTTTTAGATAACTTTTACCGTTGTTATGGATGAAGCATCTGCATCCAAACACCTTGAAGTAATAAATATCAGGTTTCTTGCCATTCCATATCTCATATGGGGTTACATAGCTTATTAATCATTGATCTGTTATGAGTATAGCAAGTTGTGCTAACTGCTACAACACAAAATTTATTTGAAATACCAGAATCAGCAATCTCTGTTGTTGCAGCATTTTTTAAAGTTCGATTTCTACGCTCATCTAACCTGTTTTGCTGAGGAGTTCTAGCTGCAGAGAACTCGTTCTTGATTCCAATGTCATCCAGATAAGAGGATAGTTTAAAATTTAAAAACTCAGTTCCACGATCACTTCTTATCCGGTTAACACTGCAAGATTTGTCATTTTGCAAACATTTTAAAATCTTGATCAGCTGGTTGGCAGTTTGATCTTTAGATTTTAAAAACAACACCCAAGTAAATTTTGAAAAATCGTCAACGACGACAAGGGTGTATTTCACTCCCCTTAAGCTGGTTACGAGTATGGACCAAAAAGATCCATGTGTCCAGCTTACGAGATCTTTTATTACTGCCTCTGCTTTTAAATGTTTACCCAGCTGACAGGTAGAGCAAATCTTGTCTTTTGAAAATTTTAGTTTGGGCAAGCCATCAACTAACTCATGCTTACTCAGATTGGCAATAGTTTTGATATTAAGATGATTCATCCGCTGATTTCATAGCCAGCTCTTAGAAGAGTCAGCTACTAGGTAAGTTTACTCAGTATCGGCTGGTCTGACCAGTCTATTTTGAAGGAATTCCCCGATCTATAACCTACCAGCACGGTCAGACCTTCCGGATTTTGAACAGTGCAGATGTGCTTTTGAAACTTAACTGAATAATTACTGTCACATAACTGACTGATACTGATCAAGTTATCTATTGCCAGTAAAATTACCATGGGTAAGCTTACCCTTACCCACAATATTACCGTTTGAGTTATCACCGAAGGTGATCTTTGGTTCATTGCATGTCTTGATATCTGATAACATCTTGGCATCACCAGTCATGTGTCTCGCACATCCACTGTCCAGGTACCATGTAGATTGCTCCAGTCTGGAACCCTGCTGTTCCTGCAATCACAAACAAGACAAAGTTTGGTACGCTTTGATTCACTGGATCCTAGCTTGATTAATCCTTTCGGGACCCACACTTGGATAATTTTAACCATTCTACCTGTTTGTGCATCAAAGTATGTGTGTGGTTTTTGTGTACTCTTTGATCTGAAATTGATCGGATGAGAAATATTTTTGCCATTAGATCTGGCTTATTGTGTAAACTCCATCACTTCCTAAATTATATTTCTTTAAAAGGAATCTGAAGTGCGGAAAATAAAATACTAGGCATATATATATATATATATATATATTATTTAAAATACTAACTATCACATGATAGGTGATAAAATATTTTAAATGAAGCAATAATAGTAAGTCATCATCATAATGCTTCGAAGAATAACAAAAGTTTTGATCAATAAAATAAACATGCATGACAACGTAAAATCTGTCTAAGTCATAAAAATCCTCATGCATAAGAAATATATATATATATATATATCTTTCTCAAACAAGTCGACATTATACTAAAAATGACTGAAAGTGCTAAGCGAAAACAAGAGGTCGCTGAGTAGGTGCCAATCCAGACTGCGATCCGCTCAGGAATCCTGCCCCTCAATCTCGATCTCAGCCTCATCTGCACCATCCAAGCATAGTGAGTCTAAAGACTCAACAAGTACAAAACTGAGGTATAACATGTACTAAATAATACATGCACATGCATTGAAATATTTCTACTTAAAATAGTTTTCTTGACTTAAAAGATATACAATAAAACATTTCATACTCAAAAGGACTAAAAATCTTTGCATAAATAAAATGATCTTTCTAAAACATTTTCTCGTGAATTCCGTTCCTCGAATGTGGTCCCTCAACCTCATGTCGCTTGATCAAGCTAATAAATACTAGTACTAGGTTGGAAAGGCACTCCAATACTTATCTGAAGCCCAGACCCATCAGTTGGAAAGGCAATTCAGTACTTATCTAAATCCCAGACCCGTCATTTTGATATGGCAAGCGGAACGTCTCCCAACCCAATATCCGTCATATAAAAACCACAATCAAGTCCCATCATTCAAAAATCATTATTCCTCGTTCTTGCCTCAAATAAATTTCTCAAATCCTCAATAAATAAATAAGTTTCATAACCTCATGAACATTCTGCCCATAATTACTTCAAAATTAAACATATGCACTTTAAATAGTCAAACATGCTAAAAATCATTTTCTAGGCATTTAAATTTCATAAATGTTCAAAAATATCATAAATTCTAAAATGCTTAAAAACAGTTCATAATATTCATAAAACATCAATAAAGTCATTCTTGAATTTTTGGCAGCCCCTAAGACCCAATTTCCCAACTTTCCCGAAAATGCCCCGATAGGAATTGCTCTGCGCGACAAACTGTAAAAATCATTAAAAATCCATTTCTAAATCAACCCAAATTTGGACCCACGTGACCTTAACGCGATGGGATAGCTAATAGAATAAACCGAATTTAAAAAAAATATCTGACTTGACCACACCGATGCTCGTAACACTACTGGTCGCGAACAGGGACTCATCTGGGAGAGGCTAGAAACACAACTTCGAACCAGTCCTTCCCTTGACTCCAGCACCCGATCACCCCTCAAACAGTCCGTGGATGACTCTTAGGACTCTTTCTAACCCCTTTGAGACAAAGCATAAGCCATACTAGACTTCTCCTCTCTTCAAGAACCACCCTTGACAACACAAACGCAAACTCACTCACACACCAATCGGCCTTAACCTTCTTCTCCCTCCTCAGCCTGTCAGGCCTCGTGCTCAATCACAGAGTTTAACCACGCAAACACATAGCGGAAGCAATAAAATAATGGCTAAAATTTCGCTCTTTGGCCTGACTAAAAGATTACATAATTTAAAATACTGCAATACTCAAAATACAGGTTTTACAACGCCTAAAACCCAACTACACCTCATACAGCATACAACCATAGAGTGACTCCCAATAAACAGAGTTATGAGTCTCTCGCTGAACATAGATACAATAAAATATAACGAAAATATCATATGCATCTACTACATATAACAGGGACACTCTATTCACCTCACGGGGCACTACCAGCGGGATCAACTCCACGACCACCGGAGAAACCATGGTAAACTGAAAATACACACAGGCAAACAAACACCAACCCCAGAGGGACACAGGGTCAAACCCCAGTACGGAGAGAAACTGAAAAACAGCAGTTAAATAGCAACAGATAAAATGCAAATGCTATGCATGAGAACAAGGCTACGACCGAAGGCAGGGAGCCAAAGAATCTCAAATAACTGCTCAAAAAACTGTTAGAGTAGATGCCCAACTAGCCAACTTGTGGCGTGTGGGTTCATAGACTCTTGTATGAAACGATCTTTATATATGATATTCGCATTTATTTATGGTATTCTTTACTTTCATTGTGTTGTATGATGATTAACAATTGCGTTGAGTAAAGACCTAGAATGCACTATAGTGTATGTTAGATGTGATAGTGGGTATGACGGCTATCATGAAACACATCTAATAGTCACTGTGTATTCTGAATTAGTTCCTAGTCGATGGGCCGTCAAAATGAGGATAAGGCCGCCCGAGCT